>CM027119.1:13229148-13397347 GCA_015476505.1 Urochloa ruziziensis | reverse complement strand
ATCTGCCCCAGTTCTTGCTCAACCTGACACCTCCAAGGCTTTTGATGTTTATTGTGATGCATCGGGCATAGGACTTGGTTGTGTTCTTATGCAGGATAATCGAGTTATTGCTTATGCTTCTCGAGCTCTTCGACCTCATGAAAAGAATTATCCGACCCATGATCTTGAACTTGCTGCGGTGGTACATGCCTTAAAAATTTGGAGGCACCATCTAATGGGTACTCATTGCAATATCTACACAGATCACAAGAGTCTCAAATATATTTTTACTCAAGCTGATCTCAATATGAGGCAAAGAAGATGGTTGGAATTGATTAAGGATTATGAAATTGAAGTTCATTATCATCCAGGCAAGGCAAATGTAGTTGCAGATGCACTCAGCCGCAGGGGTAATTGTCAGTTCTTAACTTTGAGACCCCAAAATGCCACTCTTGCGAAAGAGTTGGACAAATTGAATTTGGAAATTATTCCACAGGGTACCTTGAATCATCTTTTGATTCAACCTACTTTGCAAGATCAGATTGTCGCGGCTCAGTCTAAATCTAAAGGAGTACAGATCATTAAGCAAAAGCTAGCTGAGAGTGATGGAAAGTATAAATGTTTCTGTCAAGACAATGAAGGAGTTTTAAGGTTTAATAATCGGCTAGTAGTTCCTAAAGATCATGAGCTTAGGAAGAAAATTCTTGATGAGGCACATCTTTCTAAATTCTCTATTCATCCAGGGAGCAGCAAAATGTATCAAGATTTGAAAGAAAATTTTTGGTGGACTTGAATGAAAAGAGAAATTGCTCAGTATGTAGCAGAGTGTGATACCTGCCAAAGGGTGAAAGCTAGTCATTTGAAAACCGGTGGAACTTTGCAACCATTGCCCATACCTTCATGGAAATGGGAGGATATAAGCATGGATTTTATTGTGGGTTTACCATTGACTCCTCAGAAACATGACTCTATCTGGGTTATTGTTGATAGGCTCACCAAATCAGCCCATTTTATTCCAGTCAAC
The DNA here is from genome assembly GCA_015476505.1 of Urochloa ruziziensis. Lineage (NCBI taxonomy): Eukaryota > Viridiplantae > Streptophyta > Magnoliopsida > Poales > Poaceae > Urochloa > Urochloa ruziziensis. The sequence continues at coordinate 13,396,344 of CM027119.1, read as the reverse complement.
AATGCTTATTCAGCAACTCAATATGCTGAGATCTATTTAGATCAAATTGTGCGTTTGCACGGGATTCCAAAGACTATCATTTCAGATAGAGGTTCACCATTTATAGCTCGCTTTTGGAAACAATTGCATGAGCTATTAGGCACTAAACTCATTCGAAGTTCAACTTATCATCCTCAGACCGATGGGCAAACGGAAAGAGTGAATCAAATCTTGGAAGATATGCTCAGAGCTTGTGTCATCCATTATGACAAGAGATGGGATAAAAGCTTATCTTTAGCAGAGTTTTCTTACAATAACAGCTACCAATCCAGTTTGAAAATGGCGCCATTTGAAGCTCTTTATGGTCGAAGATGTCGAACCCCGTTAAATTGGTCGGGAACTGGTGAGAGAAAAATCTTCGGTCCAGACTTGGTTAAGGAGGCCGAGGATAAAGTCAAAATTATTCAGCAAAATCTTAAGACCGCGCAATCGCGGCAAAAGAGCTACTCTGATAAAAGAAGAAGACCTTTAGTTTTCAAGGTTGGGGATCATGTTTATCTTCGCGTATCACCAACCAAAGGTGTTCAGAGATTTGGAGTCAAGGGAAAATTAGCTCCTCGTTTTATTGGGCCTTTTGAAATCATTAGCCAATGTGGTCCAGTTGCTTATGAAATACAACTGCCATCCAAGCTTGCAGCTGTTCACAATGTCTTTCATGTATCTCAACTCAAGAAATGTCTTAGGGTTCCTATCGAAGGAATTGCTCATGAAGAAATTGAATTTGAACCCGATCTTTCGTATGAGGAACAACCTTTCAAGATTCTTGATATAAAGGAAAGAGTTACTAGACGTCGATCTATTAAATTCTATAAAATTCAGTGGACACATCATTCTGAAGAGGAAGCAACATGGGAACAAGAATCTTATCTCAATTCTAAATATCCAGGATTTTTAGATTCCACATTAAGGTATTCTACACTCTCTCTTGACACCGGAATCTCGGGACGAGATTCTTTTAAGGGGGGAGGGCTGTGACACCCCGTGTCACTTATAGGTTTAGCACAATGATTATGACAAATAAATCACTCATCTCATCACTCATGACATGTGTATGTGCATTTATTGTAATGTAATGGTTTTCATTTTATGTGAATGTTATGTTTTAATTTCATATTTAAGATAAAAATTAAATTGACAAGTGAGAGTTTTTACTTTGGTGCCTAACATGTTTTTGAACTCAGTGGCATGTTAGTTTGAAGATTCAAAAGTGAAATTTCGAATTTGAGTTCATTTGGTTCAAATTTGGTTAAGTTATAGCCTTTTCATTTTAACCCTTTTAGGAGCCAATTTAAAATTAAAATTACTTAAACATGTTATTTTTGGCTAACATGAAAGTAACACTTTGAAGTATGTATTTTCATATAGGCATGTTGAACTTGATCAAAAACATCTTTTACTTGCTCAAATTGATGGTCAAAGTTGGGTCAAACCACTAATTTCAGCACTGCTGAAATTTGTCTAAGTCTGAGTTCTGACAGCAGTTTTAGCCAACTTTAGGGCTCAATAACTTTTAATTTGAATCAACACCAAACCAAAACAAGTTCATGGTTTGAGTATTGGTAGTTTAAACTTTTGAAAAATCACGAACAACTTCAGGTTTTCAGACTACAACTATTTTATTTTCGAGCTCAAAGTTAGCTAAAACAAATACAATTCTGAACACTTAGAATAATTCTGAACCCGAATTTTGGCTAACTTTTACATGATCATATCTCCCAAACCAAATCAAATTGAACCATGTGACTATAACAAAAGTTGTTCAGCTATGTATCCTCTACAACTTTGATATATGAATATTGGAAAGTTTTTACACAGAATCTCGAGTTTGAATCAAATTTTTGGGTTGACTTCGGCGGTCACTGTAGCGTCTGAATCGAAGTGTTCGATTCAGACTTCGAACAGCAGGGGGAGAAGATCGACCGTGCCCATGCGCTGGCGCCGAGCCGGCCACGCGCCGCTTCTCCAGCTCCTCTTAGACGCCTGTCGACACCACCACACCGCCACCTACGCCATCAAAGCATGCAAGAGCAGCTGGCAAGCTCAGCGGCGTCCACCGGTCCACAAGCGCGGTGAAAATCCGCCCGTGACTGTCTCGGTGTCAATTCACCGTGGTCACTTCGTCTCTCTCCAATTCACCGCCCCAGTAACTCCACGACCTCGTCCTCTCCACCCTCGACCACTCCGCTCACTCCGCCGTCGTCTCCAGCGCCGGCAATCAAAGTTTTCCCGGCCGCCATTGCCGTCGCCCCACCCTATCGTGGAACTCCACCTTCCCATCCTCATCCGCTTCCCCAAACCACCCAAATGGAAGGCGCTTGATCTCCTGAAGCCGTACCCACTCTCCTCGTGAACTCCGAAGCTTCGGTGAGCTCTAGCGCCGGCCATCTTTCCGGTCGCCCGCCGCCGCCCATGGAGGAGGGTCTTGCCGCTTCTAATCCTCGACTTTTTCATGTCTAGGTGGTGCGGCTTGAGGTCCTGAGGGTGGGGAGCATCTCCGGCGGGACTTCCGGCGTACCTCCGGCGATCCCTGGCCGGTCAATCGCCGGCGGGAGCTCTGTGCAGTGGGGGGGGGGGGTTAGCTCAAGGGTGTTAAACTAGAAGACGAAATCTTTCCAGGGGGTTATGTGGAAGATTTCAGGGTTTAAGTGTTAAGGTGGAAAAGTTCTGGGGGTGTTCTCGTAAGATCCAGGGGTTATTCCGTAAAGAAAGGACCGGTTGGTAATGAATCTTTTAGATCCAGGGGCTTATCTGCAAAATCTGTTTAAATCTTTTTCGTTTAAGTAAACCGAGATAAATCACAGATCTTGTAAAATGCATAGTAAATCGTAGGAGTGTGAGAAAATTGTGAAACCAATTTTGTTGTACTTATTGTATCTTTGGCAACAGCAGAAAAATATAAAATCATGTTGTTTATGTGCAGTTTTCTGTGTAGAAGTTTTTATTAGTTTATTAGCTTTCTGTCAAAATAAATAGTTCTGCATGTCTAAAAATTTTGAGAAAATCACAGTAGCTCTAAAATGTGTTTTTGTGAGCGCAGCAAAATTTGGATTGCAGGATATCTGTGTAGTTTTAGTTAAGTTTTTCTCCATGATTAGCTTGTTTGTGCTGTTAAAAATAGTTGTGTATATGTTTTTGAGCTCAATAAATCATAGTAAATCTGTGTTAGTGTGTAGATAGTGTTTCTGTGAAGTTTTGCATTTTTGTGCTTAATTTTGTTGCTGTTTGTTGTTTTAGTAGATTTATAGCCTTTTTGTCTTTTTCAAAATAAATAGTTTCTGTTAGAATTAAGTGTTGAAAAATTTTCAGTGGTAATCTTGAGTTAGAAGCTACTCAGAGAAGTTTTTGTGCTACTAAATAAACTGTGTAGATTTGTTTGTATAATTAGTTGCTAAATAACCCTTTATATGTGTGTTTAAATGGTTTTATATATATAGTTTTGTTAATAAAATGTTTTTCCAAACTGTTTTGATGAACTCAGTAAAGATTGGATCTGTTGATATAATTCTTTCTTAGTGATAAGTTAATCTTGTTTAAAGAGATATGCACTTACTCTATAAAATGTTAAAAATGGTGTTTGCAACATTTCATGTGATTTCATGTGCATATCTTGTTTTGTAATTAAGCTGTATAATTGAATTGCTGCATGTGGAATTTTGTATCTTTTCTCGCTGATACTCCAAACTCACACATGTGCATTTTCATGTAGAGAACGTGCTAGCTGACGGGGTATATAACTTGGTGCCTGAGTCAGAGGCAGAGCAGCCAGAGCCCGAGGTTTTTGCAGTTGAGGCAGAGCAAGACCCGAGCCAAGACTCGGAAGGGCCCAAGGCCAGCGAAGGCAAGCACCGGAGTGCATAACCTTTTTAACGCAGCCACAATTTAATTTATTTACTTTACAAAGTATTTACCTTATGCATTTAAGTTTTCATAAGAGTTGACTGAAAACCTAGTTGCATGATCCATAGGAAAACCCAGAGTTTTCTAGTATGTGTAGGTCGCTAGAATTGCTAGGCTGGTTAAACGGTAGAAGTCGAGTAATTGCCTGTTACTCGCGAGATGATAAGTGGTTTCTTTCAGAGTTATGTTAACCTGTCATCTAGACTGGAAAAGAAAGTTAGGCCGGGCGGAGAATGTTGGTAGAGAAAAGAATGGAATGTTGTAGCTCCGCCTGTGCCAGTTAAGGCCCGTTCGTTGTTAGCTCTGGGATCAAGATTGAATTGTACTACCTCACATGCTGGGAGTAAGAGGTAGTTGAAACTGGTAACTTATGTACTTTAGCTCGCACTGGTATGTTGAACTACGCCTGACTGCTTATTCATGTACCGGTTAGAGTAACTCATGGCTGACCCGTCGTTGGTATCGGTGGGGACTGGTACTTGAGGGTAGCAGGGTAGGTCAAGTATTTAGTGTTGGCTGAAGGAACGGCTGGCATGAGCAGCTCGACGGGGCTTGTTTGTGCCGTGTGGGTAGGTTAACCTTGCAAGGGATAAAACCGAATCGATTCGCCGTACTCACGGTATTGAGCTCTTGATCACTGGGCAGCATCGCTAGATAAGAAAGTGAATATGATGATGATGGAATATATACATGCTGTATTGATTTAATCAAGTGATTGCTCTCTTGGAAAAGTTTTTATAAATGCTTATCTAGAATAAATAGCTCAACATTAATTTGGATGCTAAAACTTGAAAGCAAGGATCTACTGTTAGTTGCTTATTTTTGGCAAAACAACAACCCAGCCAAAAGCTTTGCATACTAGGAGTCTTTTTCTAAGGATATCCTAGAGTCGGGTAAGACTTGCTGAGTTTTAGAACTCAACCTTGCTTGTGGATTAATTTTTACAGATGAGGAGGATGCTAGAATAGCCGAGCAGGTGGCAGAGACGTTTCCGTTTGGTATTCCTGATGGTTATCACCTTGAGTTTGTTCCGGCTCCTGCGGGTGTGGAGCCGAGGGAGTGATAATGCCAGCTGGGCTACTTGTGCATTATCCTGTCTTTTCGACGTAGACTCGTACCGTCTTAACAATTTCCGCTGTGCTTTTGAACTCTGTGTTGTAATAACTTTCATAATGACTTGTTTTGTAAATTAAATCCACGTGTACTGTGTTGTAAAATTTGTGACTCGTTATTCATCTGTGCTCATTGTGAAGTGAGACATGCCTCGTATTGGTTTCGATGATGTGATCAGTGGTGTAATCGGGAGTTACCCGACAGCAACTACACGGTTATGTCAGTTGAAGTGCGAGTGTGCTGTACTGCTTGCATTAGCTAAGGGACAATGCACTTGAGCTGACATAATTGGGGTGGTTCTGCCACAGTGTGCGGCTCATAAAGCATGAAATGATGGGTCCTAATGTACTATAATGTGATTAATGACAAGTCAATGTGAAACAAGGAAAGAGACATGGCCTCTAACTCTCTAAAGACTTGTTGACTTGCATATGGGACATCAAGGTTGTTTGTGGACAAAATGAGGAGAGTGCAAGCCATAATTAAGGATAAAGAGAGACTTGATCTTATAAGTTACTACTTGGTCTATATATTGGAAATTGGCTTGCATACAAGACTATGATCAAAGTGAAAGAAAGCTTGGTGCATATTTAGAATTGGCCTTCATTGATGATACAAGCCTTTGTGAAGCTAAGTATGACACATGGATGAAAAGTTGGATCTCGGGATAGTGTTTTTAGGTACTAAGCATTGTGTGATCAAGTTGCGGCTTGAGTCATGGATTCTTTGCTAGGGTGACGAAACTTTCTACGGGATAAACTTGATGGATCATGATCATATATGGTTTTCATATTGGCAAGTATCTAGCTTCATTATGGAAAGGTGAATTGAACTAGAAGTGGATTCTATTTGATGACAAAAGTTCAAGTCATCTGCTCAAGCATGAATCGCTCAATAAGAAGATGTTGACAGCCCTCAATGCAAGCAAATGTGATTAAGTATGGCATGGTAAAGAAAAGATCAAGCTCAAGTTGATAACTTAGTTTTTGATTTACTCTTGAGTTTAGGTATGCCGTACTATCAAGAGGGATGAAACATTGGCTAATGACTAACACCATTGAGTGCTCATAGGTTGACCCATGAAACATAGCCTTGAGAGTTTTATCTTGGAAAAAGGGGTGCTTCACTGCTCAGGGCCGGTCTAACCGCCCTCCAGGGGCGGTCTGACCGCCTTTCCCCTCTGACAAGTGCAACGGCTAGTTGTTTCAAAATACCGGTGCAACCGGTATCTGAGACCGGTGCGACCGGGTTGGTCTGACAAAGCAACGACTAGTTTTAGATGGACAGGGTATTTATACCCCCTTGCCTTCCTCGTTGAATGCTGCTGGTTCTTGGTGAATTTGAGCCCTCCCATACACTTTCCTCAGCTGAGAAACCTTCCCAAACCCCTCCTTGTGAGACTTGTGTGATTTGAGCTAGATTTGTGAGTTGGGTTTGAGAGAAACTTTGATTGGAAGAAATTCTGAGCTTAGAGAGAATTTGTGAGCAAACCATAACTTGAGCACTTGTGGTTGATGTCAAGAAGTTCTTTGTGACATTTGTTACTCTTGAAGCTTTGGCTCCTAGACAGCTAGGCGTCGCCGGTGAGCTACCATTCGTGTGGTGAGCAACCCAAAGTTTGTAAAGGTCGGTTTCCACCTTGAGGGAACCATTTCTTCTTAGTGAAGAGTCAAGGTGTGGCGTGTATCACCTTGGCGAGGTGGCCTTGCGGGGTGTCTCCAACGGAGACTAGGAACCACCGAGCTTGCTGGTTGTGTGCATGCGGTGGGTCTGAACTTCAGAAAAATCTGTGTCTCCTTTGCCTCATTTGATTCATTTCTAGCTTTATATTTACTTCCACTTCGATCTACTTGGGTATACATCTTGTGTGTAGGGGCTTTGTGAACCTGCCAAGAAACACCTTGACAAGTTGTGCCTCAAGTCAAATTGGTGCTAGAAGATCAAGAGGGGGTCGAGCTACATTTATTGGAGTTCACTGTTCAGGGGCGGTCTAACCGCCCTGGCATAGCGGTCTAACCGCTATTGCCCCTGACAGCAAGGTGAAACAAGTGTTAGAAGTTTTAATTGGTCGTCTCGCCTATTCACCCCCCTTCTAGGCGACATCTAGATCCTTACAGGAGGATAGGATGAAGAACGCCAATGGTGTCTCTCTCAACTTTACGAGGGAGAAAACTTGCTTTCTTTTTTCCTAGAGCTTCTAGAATTATTGAGCATGTAGGACCTACATGTCATAGGCTCAACCACATCCAATTTTGTAATCATACGAGCCAATTGAAAATAACAAGCGACAAATAACATTATCCAACACATTAGTCTTTGCTTTTGCTCTGAGTATCTTTTTTACTAAAACTTTTCATCAAACACCCTACTTTTTCTACCAATTGAAATGTCGTGTTAAGTAGCACATCTTGTTGGCACTGTAAAATCATAGACAAAATAGGTTCAGCATGGACTCATATTCAATTAATATAAAGAAAATAATAAAAATACATTCGCATGAACTAAATCAATTATAGAATGACAATTGGGGAAATCAGGATTAATTTATGACGTGGTAACACAAGATCTCCAGTCCAGGACGAGTGGGGTCAAAATCTGTTATGGTAATTGTTCAAAAAATATGTTTTATGGTATCTATGGTCCCTTATGGTAAATTCAACATGCTCAACCAATGGTATGGCAAAGGCCCATACCTTTAACCATGCCCAAAGAGACCTAACTAACTTCAAAACTATTGTTTGATCATGAAATCTTAGTTATAGAGGTACATGTACATCGTTGATAACTTCCTTATTTCCTCTAGCAAGAATTCTCCCTTACAAGTTACAATACACAAAACTATCAAAATTGTTTGTCATCTCTTAGCCATATTCTCAATCTCAACTAGATAGACTGCAGTTGGATATGCTAACAAATAATCATCTTTTTGGAGAAGACAATTTTTTAAGAGATCGCTAGCAGAAAATCTTTTAGCCGTTGGAGCTATAATTTTTTTCTGAAGGATATTACTTTAGCATCTTTAACCTTGTAGAAGGCCGGCAAGTTTTTTTTAACCTATAAAATTTCTTGAATACATGACAAATCCTTTGACATTCATTACAACGATATTCAAAGATCCGTTCTTGGAACGTAACTTCTCTCTCCCGACCTCCCCCTTCTCTCAAACCCTAGCCGCCGCTGGGGCCCTCCCGCCACGCCGTCGCCTGAGCGGGCTGCCGGGAGCCCGTGCGGCCCGTGGTGAGGGCGGCGGCGTGGCCCTTCCCTGGGGCTCCTATGGATCAGAGCGGGCGCCGCTCGCTCGCCGGCGCTCCCGGAGCTCGCCGGCCGGCGTGGGCCGTCCCCGCGGCGGCGGAGGCCCTCATATCCGGGGTCGCCCTGACCGAATCTCAGGGAGGCGCGGAGCGGGTACGCGTCGTGGGTGTGTTGGGAGGCGCCGGCGGTTGAAGCTGGACGGTGAGCACGGAAGACGGCGCGTGTTGCTGACCGGCGGCGCGGCGGCGCCCGGTAGGAGGCGCGCCAGTACGACGCGGGGAGGCAGCGGCTGGCGGGTTGCTGCCGGCTCCGATCCATGTGGGCCAGGTTTGTCTTGGTGTGGTTGGGGCTGGAGGGTCTGCACGTGGGCAACCAAGACTGCAGGGGGTCTGCGCGTGGGCGGCAAGGCTACTGCTCTCCTCGTCGATGATCCCGATCCGGCACCGCCGTGGGGGTGGGGCTGGGAGAATGGCGGGTGCATGGCGGTGACGCTGTGGTAGTGCTTAGGCTGCGTGAGGCTTCTTCGGGTTGAGGCGATGTGGAAGCGACAGGAAGCGGACTTGCTGGCTCGGCCAAGAAAGTGCGGTAGGCATGGTGCTAAGTCAGGCGAAAGCCTTCACTGATACTAGTGTTGGTGGCGATGGTGGTGGTGCCCTCGTGGTGTCGTGCTCCCCGCTGGGGGCACCATTGTGAGGTACCATGTTCCCATTGCACGAGGTTCTTTAGGGTGTGAACCCTGCGACGACTGCGGCATTGGCATCGTGACCTTGTTGGAGGCGCCGCACTGAGACCCGTCTTGACTAGACTCGTGCAGAACGGCATAGGAGGTGCGCATGTTCGTGTTGGCAGGATGGTGCAGAGGACCCATGGGTGCTGGAGGTCTTGAGCTGTCGGACATGGTGTTGTGGGTATCCCGGTTTCGGCTGGTCGAAGGTGTGGCTGAAAGTGCATCTAGGCCGCTAGTGGGTTGTGGTGGATTGAATGGCACCAAGATTAAAGAGCTAATGATCTTGTTGAGTATATGAGCAGGAATTTATTATAAAATCAATGAATTGGTTACAAAAGATTTATTCCATGCGGTAATGCAAAAAGGCTCATACGACAAGTGATTTGACTAGGCTATGATCAATAGTGAAAAGGTGGCAAGCAATAAGTTAATTTGAATTGAGACATGTATTCATGGCAAACTATTTAGTCTCATATCAAGATGAAGTTTGTTGATGATGACATAGCACTAGAAGGGGTTCTCTGGCAAAGAAATGAGGTATTTATTTGAAGAGAAGAACTAAAATAAAATCAAAGTGCAAGCTAAGGGGAAATGGTCAAGAAAGATGATGGTATGGGACATCATTGATCTACACTTGATACATAGCTTGCATATGAGACATGGACATGGTGATTCAAATCAAATGGTCAAAATTGATAAATGTACTTTATGAATGATGCAAGCCCACATGAAGCTCTAAGTGATGCTAAGGTGAAGAGTTGGAATTCGGGATAGTGTTTCAAGGTACCAAGCAATGTGTGATCAAGTTGTGGCTTGAGTCATGGAGTCTTTGCTAAGGGTGAAGAAACTTTCTTTGGATTCAACTTGATGAATCTTGGTCATGAAGAGTTTATTGTAGAGAAGCGTCAATCTTTTAAAATCAAGTGAATTGAACTAGAAGAGGCTTTCATTCGAAGACAAGAGTTTAAGTCACTAGCTCAAGAAAATTGTGCTCAGTTCATGGAACCAAATGAGATGCACTCCTCAGATTGTGAAGTTGAAGACACGACATCAACATGCAAATGAGAAGCTCAAGTTGTAGAAATGTACTTTATCTTTGATCTTGAGTATAGGTATGCCGTACTCTCAAGAGAGATGCATCACATAGTGTTTTGGTTCAGTCTTAATGCTCAAGTAACCTAAGTGAGTTGAGAGAGACACAAAAGCCTCATGTGCACACTTGTGAGTTTCTGAGCGCTTATACTCGGCAGTGCCGAGTTTTCCAACTCGGTAGTGCCGAGTACATAGAGTGTGTGCCAACGGCTAGTTTTATTCAAATCTTGGCAGTGCCGGGTTTGTGAACTCGTCACTGCCGGTTTCACAACGGCTAGTAACGGCTAGTTTTCCTGAAGTGGAGTATTTATACCCCGTGACCTCAATTGTTGCTAGCTGCTGTTTCTGAGGATTCTTGTGTGCTTCCTTCCTGTTCTAAGCTAAGCAAAAGCCAAGTAAGCTCTCCCCAACCTCTCTTTGTGAGACTGCACATTCAAAGTGATATCTTTGTGTTGGGTTGAGAGAGAGATAGCTTGAGAGACATCAAGAGCACAGCAAAACCTTGAGCATTTGAGTTGGTCCGAAATCGTGTGATTCGCATTTGTTACTCTTGGAGCTTTGCTCCTAGATGGCTAGGTGTTGCCCGGTGAGCACTCGGTTGTGTGGGCTGTCACGGAAAGTTTGTAAAGGTCGGTTTCCACCTCAAGGGAACCATTCTTCTTAGTGAAGGGCCATAGTGTGCTTGAGTGGCACTTTGGCGGGGAGGCTTCACGGAGCTCCTCAAATGGAGATTAGGAACCACTGATCTTGCCTTGTTGTGGGCATGCAGTGGGTCCGAACTTCGGTAAAATCCTTGTGTTAATTGTGCTTGATTATTGTGTTGTGGATTTGAGGAGCTCTCCATTGAACACTTGTGTTCTTTGAGAGATTTTTGTTTCTTTGTGTGCAGGGACTGTGTGAACCTGCTCAGGAACATCATCTGAGCATCCTCTACATTTAGGGGTTTGATCCAAACTTATTTACTCACACTTATACATTGTACTCACTCTGCTCTGTGTGTACTCGGCAGTGCCGAGTTGACAAACTCGGCAGTGCCGGTTACATTGACTGCTCAGCCAAGTATATCTCTATATACTCGGCAGTGCCGAGTTAACAAACTCGGCAGTGCCGGTTTTGGCAGGCAGTGAATTTTATCTACTGCATTTTGAGTGAAATTGTAGGTGCGCCTATTCACCCCCCTCTAGGCGACATCACGGTCCTTTCAGTGGCGCTCTTAGCAGTCTCAGATATATGAGTCCTTGGCAGAGGAGTACGAGGCGGTGGATGAGGCGAGCCCCCCACGCAGGGTGGCCAGGATCAGTGATTTTCATCGGCGTTGCGACAAGATTGTTTGGCTGAAGATCCACTGGGACAGAGTGATCGACGATCTGGTGTGTGGCTTGAGGGTGATACTCCCATGGTGGAGGAGTTGCAAGTTGCCGCTCAGGGCTTGCAGCGGGCCACATCATTCGGTGTGGCACAGCGTTGGCGACGACGGCGCAGTCTGCGGTGGCTTCTTTTGGCTCCTCTCCCGGAATGTGGTGGTGTAGTGTTATGTTGTGTGCGTCGTTGCGTGAGTTTTTTGTGTGGTGGTGGTGTTCGCTTCAACGCGTTATGTACGAATGCTTCTCCTTCTTATATGATGTGGCAGTGCTCCTACCGTTTATTTAAAAATAAAATACAATGATATTCAAAGGTCACAAATTTAAGCAATCACGTATCAAAAAACATATACACTCAACATATCATTATAATTTACAGTGTAAAGCTCTAGTGCCATGAATTCTAGAGTGACTTCTTATAACTTCATGTTGTTTTTATGTTATTTCATGAATATTTCTAAACTAAACTTATCAAGCTTTAGTTTTTCATGATTTTCTATTTATAAATATATTATCACACTTTCAGTCTCTATGTATGATGATCGAATTCTTGTAGTGTAGATGTTATTGCACTACTTGTATCATTCATCATCATCTCATAGCCGTCATGTCGAGTTTATTGTGTTTTGTGTGATAGTATCTCGAGCTAGAAAATGTGGAATACTCTGTAACGATGTTAACAATTCCCTTCAAGGTGACAAGTTGTTGACAAATTTTGAAGCCCCCTGACCCTATAATCTTGTCGCGAGAAGTTGAACAATGTAATCTTTAAGCCTTCTTCTTTATTATCTAGTGCGTCGATTTGTGCCCTAGTTGCTAGCTGTAACGTCCAACCGAATCACGTTATGCGCAATTATTTCTTATTAGTATGAAATACTCCTTACATATCTATTTTAGTATATTTTTATTTTTAAATTACATCTTATATGTTTATTTACATTCTATTTGTGCACAATTATTTTCTTAAATAAAACAAATTAATGTTTCTTTTGACTTATGTTTCTTAAAAAATTTCAAATATAAGTTGAAATCGAGAGGAGTATGGTGTTATGTTTATTTATACAAAAAGTTTTTTTGTACAAAAGAATTTATTTAGGTATGTAGATTTTAGTGATTCTCGATCTCTAGAAACATGTTCTAATTTTTTGGCTTTATTTGTGAATTTTCTCTACTACCCCCTTCGTCCCAAAATAAATGCAATTCTAGGATTCGAAATTTGTACCACAAAAAATGCAACTTTGACCTTTCAACCATAGAAGACAATTGTCTCCAGAAGCTTCTCGTACAAAAGACAAACCAATGTCTAGATATTTCTTACAAAAGATAAGGCGTAATTTGGTAATTTTACACCTAACATAGGTTTGCGTGACTAAGCCTAGAATTGCATTTATTTTGGGACGGAGGGAGTAAAAAGTAACTTGTTATAATTCTATAAAATGAGACAATGGGTTTCTTTTCAAAACCTTATCTTGTAAGATAACGAGGAAGCTAGTTTGGCATGTGAATATTCTGGAGCAAATGCATCTTTGTCATTATGTTAGTTGTTTATAGAGGATTGGGCTGAATTGATCATATTAAAAGCTCAGGATGTCAGATATTTCGCTATATCAATGAGATGAATTCAATTGGACATGATATTTATTAATAATTGATTTTTTGAGACGGCCTATCATGATGTTTTGTGATAAAACTGGAAATGCCTATATGTCTCCGAAAAGCCGTTGGTTCACACTTATATAGTTTGCAGGGCAACTGAGTTTGCACAAATGTCAAACCTAAAAATGCCTCATCAGGAATTTTAATATCTTCACCAAATCATGACTAACAAAAGTGCTGATTTGACATTCTATTTAATGCTCATGAAACTCCCACTGAGTAATCTTATCAATTCATGGCATGGTAGCTAGAATTAATGATCCACTGATCCTGAGAATATAACACCAACCTGTCCAAAAAAAATAAAAATAAAAAGGCAACCAGCAGCTTGCAATTCGAAAAGATCAAAGGAAAGCAGCAAGATATTTCACAAGCAACTGCTAATGTAAGTGCGATAGTAACTGCCAACGGTTTTCGTTCAAAGGAAAAAAAAAGGATAAGTAACTTGCCAACGGTACATCTCTTTTCCATTGAATCTTACTTCCTCTCCACAAGAAACTCACAACGCAGCACGCTCGCAGCCATCATCAGGCTACAATCAGACCACACACACAAGCCGGCCGGCAACACTACACGCCGCCACCGCCGTTCGTGTGTTCACCCATCTATCCCAGCAGGACGAGGAAAGGCACGGCGAGTGGAGCCGCCGCGGCGAAGAGTGCGAGCACCACCGCGCGTGCGCCGCCGTCACCGACCCTTCCCACTCCCAACCACCGCGCCCCCGCGGGACCGGCAGCTCCGCTCTTCTGCGCGCCTGCCGTCGCCGCGCTGCTGCCACCTGGAGAGCATTACGGGCAGGCGTGCGTTAGACCAGGGGATTAGATCCAATGATTGCCTCCGAAAACATAGCGCAAAGTGCGCTCCAAAAGATGATGATCACAAGTCCACGACCATGGAAATTAAGTTTTAAAAAATAAGCAACAGCAGTCCTATGTATTCTACATAAACTTTTCTTTCTTTTTTGGGAAGTAAATGACTTGGCTTTGCTCTTGTCCTACTTCACTGTTGTAACCTTTGCTGCCGCCGGAGTGCTCTGTTCAGACTTCAGAGGCAGTTGTTGTGCATGCTCCCTGCAGGCTGCAGCACATTGATTTCTCGCGTCGACTCGAGCCTAATTGAACGCCGCCGGCAGATGAGGGCACTGTAATCCAGTGTCAGTGCAGCAGTTCCCTTAAGCTTTGAACAATCTACTTAACCTAGGCTGCAGTTCCTTTGAATAGTAATCCGGTGCGTGTGACAGGTACTAAATCGTAGATGCAATCTAGCTAAGCTAATTACTGATAATTTTGCCATCAACTAAATCATGCAATTAAGGGGACGATCGAAGAAAATGAACAGGAAATAAAAGCAAACCAGTGACGAAACACTGACCGGGCGCGCTCGGAGTGCTTTTCTGGGCCGCCGCCTGCTTGGCGTACTCCTCGAACACCTGCGCCTCCTTGGAGTTGGGCGCCAGGTTCAGCAGCCCTGCACCCCACAAAAAAGCAATACGAACAAAACATGTTAGTTTCATAGCATATCCGTGTAATCCAAACACCTGAAAAATTCTACGACACCTCATCGGCACCGATGCCTGACATGTGGGTCCTAGGATCACATATGCTAGGAAAGCAACACGTCGTCATAAAGATTTCGTTGTTGGAGACCACACTAGCTCTGGCTCGGAGTAGGGCACTTGCCGACTCGCTTGGATTTGTCCCCCCTCGTGTCATTCCTGAGTCTATCTAGAGTGTCGACGGAAGTCAAGCAGAGGAGTCCACATTAGTCCCTTTGAGAATCTTCTCGCATCCGAGGTGGGGAGGCTGATCACGCTATCTTCTCCTCCCTCGTCTCTATCAATCACGCGCGGCGTGACGCCGAATCGTCGACCGATCACGGGCTCCACTTAGGCTAGCTCGGCGCCGAGCCCGGGAAAAACGCCGCGGATTTGGACCCTTGTTCTTCTTCCCCGGCAGACAGAGATATTCTCCGATCTATCAAGACGTGGTGTCTCTAGTTTCGTACTATTCGGCATGGAAATGCTGTTGACGTGTTGCTGTCCACGATATCCAAGAGCAGTAAGCCTATGGCGCGCGGCATGCCCTTTCGTCACACGGCATCTCTGCCTCAACTGCTTGTGACGTTTGGAGAAGGATGTGTGTCGGCCTTCCCCTGCTCCGGAATCCTAACCGGCTAACCGAATTGCATGCACATGCAGACAAGCCCAGTTTTCAGCATGTTTTTTCTTTTGAGTAAAAAAAAATGATTTCTGCAGGGTTCAATTGGATGGCAAGTAGCAGGCCTGTTTTATTATTGCTAAGATTAACATAGGTCAAGGTCGAACATTTGCCATTAGCTTACTAGTAGTATAGCACAAGCAGAGAGCTCAGCTCAAGTGTTTGGGGGAGTGGAGCTTCACAACTCCAGTTCATCAGCCTAGCTTCACCTACTAGCTAATAATTATCTCAGAATCAGAGTTAAACCAGCAGAGAGGTTACTATTCGCGAGGAGCGATCGAGTATTCGAGTTCTTCCTTTCACAATCACGAACAAGTTTTTTTTTTGTTTTCTAATTAAGTTAGCCAGTACGTAGCTGGTAATTAACGAACGAATTAGTAGCAAGTGGTCGGTACACTTACTGGGGCAGTCGGAGATGTTTGCTGGCGCGTTGCAGACGGCGGGGAGCCCCAGCGCCTTGGTGACGTTGAGCTTGAGCCCCAGGCTGGGGTCGTCCTTGTCCTTGACGAGCACGCAGAGGCACTTGCGGCTGGTCTGCAGCACCGTCTTGAGCCCCGCGCAGCAGTCCGGCGTCGGCGCCGCCGCCTCGTCCTGCACGTACGTCAGGCACGTCGCCAGCGCCACCAGCTTGTCCGAGCACTCGGCGCGGTCCGCCGCGAAGTCGCCGCCCACCCCCGCCGCCGCCGACGACACGATGACCATGATCGCCGCCGCCGCCGCCGCCGCCGCCCTCGAATCCATGGCGAGACGATCGAGCTAGCGAAGCAGTGAGCGATGGGATGGGATTTGCGGGCGTTTGGTGGTGGAGGTGGAGGAGGCAGGGGGCGGTGAGGCGTGTTATATAGCAGAGAGACTAGAAAGAAAGGGATCGGAGGGGGGCGTGGCCGTGTGAGCTGAGCGCCGGTGCGGCGCGCGTGCGTGGGCGGGGGCGGCAGGTGGTGGGGAGGTGCGCGCGCGAGGGACCCGGTGGTGTTGGTTGGAGTGGACCGGACGCGGACGGAGGTGATGTGGGCATGTAGCGGCAGTGACGTACGTGGACAGCGGTCGTTGCGTGTTCCGGTGCTTAGCCTTAACTGCTTTTTTATTGCCTCTGTCATAGGCTAAGTGACAGCCTGATGGATGGGTCATGGATTCATGGATTGGATGGTACATATATACAAAGGGTCACCAATTTAGGAAAGAAGAAGAAGAAGAAAATTATATTGCGGATTATCTTTTCAGAAAAAGGAAAAATTTCGGCTTGTGCGACCGCGCACCGCAATTCAATCGATTGGTTTTGTTTATGAGGTGTGTATAAGGTGAAATAGCTCCTTGAAGAGGGCGGCATACACTCCTTGTTCTCATTTTGCCTAACACAATTACACAAGTGTTAAATCAAAATTGAACCGACAGGGTACGGTGCTCAGTCAGTCAGTGGTCACGCACGCTGAGGGAGATGCCGCGCGACAGCGCGAGGTTTGTTTGGGTGTTTGGGAGGTGCCGGGCCTCCCAGGCAGGAAGGATCCACGTTACGTCGCCATTTGTCAGCGTCCGAGGAGTTGAAGCCAAGAAGGCCCGTCGCGTACTCGCCCATGCTATCAACAGAGCCCAGCAGTGCCGGGTTTTGGTTTTGGTTTTGGTTTTGGTGACCTATCATCGTTCTGCCCCGGCAAGGTGACAGGGAATCGTTAGTGTCCTAGCCTCCTACTGTAGGTGGATGACCGCCCTGCTTGGGCAAACATCCCTTCAAGAGCGAGTTCAAGTTAAAGAGAACCATCCCATGGTCCCATCACCAACTATGGTAGTGACAAGGCAAACAAAAATATTAGCTTTTAAGAGAAATTGATGTAACATCATCAAGCAGCGTTATAAAAAAAAAAAGTTAATCTCTACTACTATGCAAATTGCAAACTGATGCACTGCATGAGAACGTCCGCTCGGCGGTCATCAACACCGATTTTTAGAACACATGGAAGGGACGGAATGCTCTGGTGTTCACCAGTTCTTACCTTCTACCGAGGGCCATCATTCTTGCCCGTCGCGGCAGGCCTGGAATTGTGGCGCTTTCACCTGCGTGCGAGCAATCATAACTGTGACCGTTTCTGGTTCAGTGCCATAAATTCGATTGATTTCCACCAGTAGAACAGTCTGCTGAATAGCCAATTTGTGCTCAGCCGGCTGTCGCAGACGTTGCCTGTTGATGACAACTAAACCATTTTTCTGGCAGATTAGAGAGCATGTTCTGGTAGTTGCATTCCCCAATCAAATCCAACGCTCACAAGTGGTTGCAAACAGTTAACTAAAGATTCGATCAGGACATTCAGCAAACCATGCAAATGCCCGTTTCAATGGGTACTTATCAGATAGCTCAAAGTCGATTTCGAGGTAGGCAACCTAGACGCTCTGAATGTTCACCAACTAATCCTAGGCCAATTAATAATAATAATAATAGAGAAATTTTAGAATGCTTGGAAATAATGAGAGCCGTCCATTCCGAGAAATCGGACGGTGAAAACAAAGGAAGTACCTAAATGTACCTAAACAGAGGTACCATGAAGTACCAAGAAAGGTACCTCCGGAGGTACATGGTACCTTTACTAAAATAGAAAAGGTATATCCTGGTACCTCATGGTACTTTTGAAGCATTGTAAAATAGCTCATAATAATAACAACCCATAATAGTATGCTTGAAAATATTGCAGGAGCGAGTAATAGCAGGGACACTTTCCTTGGTAACATGGTTGTGAGTTTGTGACAAGTATCACGATTCATGAGCGCGATGTTTCATTATATTGTACGAGAAATACTGGAGTAAATTCATTTCTTTTCAAAACAATAGAATATACTAATATTCCACCATCTATATCATGCTGAAGGCTGGAGCAAGTGTGCTTTTCATTTTTTCTTTCCTTTTCTGGCATTTTGATGAAACCATGCATCTCACCCGGCCCGCAGTCACCCAGCCCAGCATGACTACTACTGCGGGCCGGCCTGCTGCTGCGTGCGGGAGAAACCCGAAAAAAATGCCCACTACGGCCTGCCAGCCCAACGGGCGCAGAGGCCTACGGCGCGCAGGTGTGTGTTCCTGCCGGCCGCCGTCTCCGGTTAGTGTAGGGATCAGGAGCGTTATGCGGCTCGCTTCCGACGTCATGGACGCCTCCGGCCGCGAACAAAGAAAGGCAGGAGCAGATTTTTTTTAAAAATGAAAATATATATCAATATTTCAGCCGCTGCATCAACCAATACATATATCTGTTCCTTATTGCAGAGAAACACCTACAGATGATCAAACAAGCACACTTAAAAACTATCTCGAAAAGGTATTTAGATAGATGGTATCCGTGCATGGCGACCTCATCCTTCTCACGAGGGGTTTGAGGAGCAGGCGGCGCTGCCGAATGCCGACCGTTCAACCCGGCAACCGGAGCCGGCCGTGTGCACCTTGCCGGAAGAACTGGCAGGACAGCATGCCTTCAACGAGAGCCCTATTGCCATTGATTTATTTCTGGGAGCAGGCGTTGGCTCGGGTGGTCAGCTCGTTAGAGTGTGGAGCTGGCCGTCCCGAGTTCGATTCCCGCTGGTCGCGCCCCTAGTAGAGTGCGGGGCGGACCGGCCGGGGCTTGAACCTCGGTCCCATGCCACGTTTCTCGGGGTGGCAAGAGGTTAATCTACCCTCTGACCTCTACCTATTGATTTATTTTTGAACTAACGGCTTCTTAGGTTTTCATGGTTGCCAATTTAATTAAAAAGTGCAAAAGTGAAGTACAAGCTGGGCAAAATATTGCAAAATAAACTAAATTCTTCTTTTTTTCTTCAAGGATGCAAATAGCTAAATTCGACTACTTGTTGTATCACATGATTTCCTTGTACTAGTAAGTTGTATCTTGAAAAGCCTGTTTTCTATTGGTAGAAAATGCAACATTTCTATCACATCATATTAGACCACTGAACAAGATTCCTCTTGGTCAGATTTCTGTCGCATGATTACTCGTCGTTTCTCTGCATATAGCCCCTGTGAAGTTGCTGAAACTTTCAATGCACTGAAACAAGATAACATGACAGTCGATGCTTATATTGATAAGTTTTAAGATTTCATGACTATGTTGTTGAAAGATTTTTTTCCTTTTGATTTTGACGCCTACCGAGATGTCGACGTCCATATAAACCCCACATTGCAGAGTCATTTCCGTCCATAAAAAATCCCATCCGGCGAGATACTCTCACCGCTTCTGTAGTTCACTCAGTCAGCGGTCAGCACACGCACACCGCGAGCGCGTCGTCGTCCACAAACCCAAGCCGGTCCACCCCCTGCTTCTTCCTTCCACCTCCCTCGCCCAAGCAAAGATTTATTTTTTTCTGGTCTCAGGAATCATGGCGTCGTCGAAGCCGTGCGTCACCGGGCGGGTTGTCGCGGACATGCGCGCCGTCGTCAGCTTCGCCGGCGCCGGCGCCCTGCCCCTGGACGCCGTCTACGAGATCCTCCTCCGCCTCCCTGGCAAGGACCTCTGCCGCCTCCGCGCCGCGTGCCGGCCGTGGCGCTCCCTCCTCTCCGCCCCTTCCTTCGCCGCCGCCCACGCCGCGCGCCACCCGGAGCCCCTCATCGTCGCCGGCTACGCGACGAGCACGAGCAACGGCGGCGTCCTCTACGCCATCCTGGACCTCGTCTCCGGCCGCGTCGTCGTCAGGCGGCGCGTCCACGCCGCGGCGGCCGGCGCCGGCGCCGGCGAGACGGCGGCGGCGGAGAACGAGTGGGTGGCGTCCACGGGGCTCGGCCTCGTCTGCGCCGTCTCGGAGGCCGGCGCCGGTGGCGTGAGCTGCCGGCTTCTGGACCCGGCCGCCGCCGACGCCGGCGGCGGCGGAGCCGCGCGTGCCCAGCAGCCTCAGCTGCCGCGGGGACTGGCGGAGGAGCACGTGGCGCACGGGCGGGAGATCAGCCACCACGCCGCCATGGTCGCGCTGGGGGAGGTCGCCAGCACGGGCGAGCGCAAGGTGCTCCGCGTCCTCCACTTGTTCCCCGACATGTCCAGGCAGCTCTACGAGATCATCACTCTAGACAATAATGGCGGCACCGGCAGCCGTAACCGGTGGAGGAAGACGGTGGATCCTGCACACGACGTTCAATTGGGGACATGGGGGTCGTTGGCAGCATCGTCTACTTCTTCTCAAGTGAGTTTGTTGAAGGCCAAGATGTCATGCCTGACCGGATAGCGTCTTTCGACCTCGAGACAGAGGAGTGGAGGCCGACGATGCGAGGGCCGGTGAGTAGTACTAGTACCCTAGCGGCGGACGACGTCGATGGCGATCCCATCAATCACTTGGATTGGGGTGAGTTTGCACTGGCTGCCATGAATGGCGGCTTAGTGATGACTCATCGCAAGGTTCCCTCCTCTATGGACCTATGGTTTCTGACGGATGCAGAGAAGGGGTTATGGGTCAAGAAGCATGTCTTGCAGCTGAGTATTAGGTACCAGAATGGTGAACATACGGTGCGCCCTTTGTTGGTGTTGGATGATGGGAGGATAGTGCTTGCTCACATAGGGAACAGGGGAGCGCTGAAGATTTACGATCCCAGGACGGGCAGTTCTAAGGATGTGGCAGAGCTTGGACCTTGTGTTGCGGTTGGTTTGTATAATGGAAGCGTGTTGAGCTTGGCAAATGGTGCCAGTTAACACAAGGTCAACTTTGTGGTTACATACAAGGCTTTCTGCACTACCGGTGAAACATTGAAGGTTGCCAAGGAAGTGTTCTGGATTATAGGAACAGAAAAACAATGATAAGTGGGCTGTGGGCGCTTCTCTAATAAACCTTTTCTGCCACTGTAATAAGCCCTTACTATTTTTATTATGCATTATTGCCTATTGGCATACTAGCCCCTGCACCATGAATATAGTTTGACCTTCAGATTGCATTTTTTTTCGTTCTGTACATGCCAGTGAATGATTGAATTTGCATAGATGCGATTTGAAAAATTGGAAGCGAGTGCAAAGATGTGCTTTCGAAGCAGAGGACGGAAGCGCCAGCAAGCAACTGTGTGTGTGTGGGCTAGCAGCAGCTCGCTGGGCAAACATTTGTATGGGCTGGCTAGTGAAAGAAGCCAGAAAACACCCACGCGGCCCATCCAGTATTCATCACTCGGGCCAAAGTTTTGTTGGAACATAACCTGTAGTTACCGTTCAGTTCAGTTCAGTTACCGTTCAGTTCAGTTCAGTTCAGTTTATCAGGTGTTCAGAATCGAGAGCCGAAACTATATGAATCTTTAGCTGCTGATGATGCCGTGCTGTGGCACTTTTATCTATTCTATGCAATAAAGGACGAAAAAATTTTCGTACCAAATTTTACGTGTTACTCTTACCCCTTCAACACCGTCGAATTTTATGATGACGATTGAACGTTTTAGATTAATCTAAAGGGTCCAACTTGACTACATTACTCATACATCGTCAGATTTTATGATGATCTAACGCTCTAGATTAATCTAAAGAGTCTATGTTGACTACATCATTAATTTAATAATTTTTTAAAACACGTGCTTGTGGCACGTGCCTTTCTGCTAGTCTGTTAAAAGACATGAACTGAAGGTTCGGATATTGCATACTGAGATTTTAAGCAGGCACATATTTTCTTAAGTCTCTTTACAAGACGCATGTTTTAATCGACTTCAGAGTTTGGATACCTATGTTCTTGAAATAATCGGCTGTTCACGTCTACGTAATTAAAGTTGCACTAGTAAATAGAAATCTTTGAGTATATTTTCTCCCACGTGGTAATATATTTGACCCAGACTTAACTTTGAGTAGACTTAACTTTGGATTTAAGTCACTGTACATATTTGACCCAACTGTTTTGTAACATTAGTCACACTAATAAGCGCACAGCAATCAACGGGTATCTAATAGGCTACTATAATAATCTTGATTGGAATTTGAATAAGAATTTTTAAGCTCGTAAAAGAATAACAAGATTGAAACAAATAGCAAGCCAAAAACAAAGCAATAGAGATAGGAAAAAGTCAATTTTTGACCCTCCAACTATCGCCTCGGTTTGATTTTGGCCATTGAACCGCAAAACCAGAAATCTTTAGCCATCTAACTTTTAAAATCGTTCACTTTTGACCATCGAGCGGTTTTGTGGGTGGTTTCGCTGACGTGGACGCCACATGACGATGGCGGTGGGGACCACATGTCAGGACGCCACCACCTCGCGCCAGGAGGAGGAGGAGGAGGGAGGGGTAGGGATAAGGCCGGCGGCGCGTGGGTGGGGCCGGGGATGGCGTGGGGATCAAGGGGGCCAGGGAGCGTGGGCGGGCGCGCGGTGGGCATGGGACACGGGGGCGTGGGCGTGGCGCCCAGGGGGCGTGGGGTCGAGGGGTCAAGGTGACTTTGCCGTGTGCGTGTAAAAAAAAGACACGGCAAAGAATCTTTACCGTGTGTCTAATAAATACACACGGCAAAGAATCTTTGCCGTGTGTCGGTTGGCTCTTTGCCGTGTGCTCGAGAAAAAACACACGGCAAAGGGCTAAACACACGGCAAAGAGCCGATTTCCGGTAGTGATCCTTTTGCAATAGCTATAATTTTTCCATTTATAGCTTGAGATCGTCCTGTATACATGGTCGGCGGACTGCCAGGAAGGGTGCGTGTGATATTGCCAACCCAGCTAGCAAAAACAGCACAGAACAAGCAACCAATCTATTAATTGGCTTACAGATCGATTTATCTAGAATTTCAGATACATCTTTTCATTTGGCTGAACAAGTTCACTAGCTTATTATGGGGTTAACTACTTTGCTCAACTTTCCATTTTATATTATAGATAATCATTTAGCCCCACCTGTTGCAGCACCTCGCCATGGGATCTTTGCTCTGAATCCGTGGTCAGCGGGCCAATGGAGCGGCGCCACGCCTGCGGGTGGGACCCACACCGACAACCCCTCGCGCAAGGCGTGGGGAGAGGCCTTCGCGGCTGACATGCGGGTCCACTGGACTGGTGGGACCTGATGTCATTGGGTGGGGTGGTCGGTGTGGTGGGCTCGGAGTACTCAATTTGAGCAAACGGTGTGTCACTTGAATGCATAATTGCTCCAAGTGGGAATGTTATATGTGCATAGCTTTGATGTTATGGTCTAGATCTAAACATGACCATCAGTAACCCGGTACAATCCTGTAGTCATATTCTGCGAAGGGAGCATTGGGAAATTTTTCCAACTGCCATGTATTTTAGAAGGAGAAATGTCATTATCTTGATGCTTTGAAAAGAACCATACTGATCAGATAAGCTTCTAGGAGATATAAAAATGAAAATATATGTCAATCCAAATCTCGATAATCTTAGTGTTTCTGGGACTTTCTAGAGTTCATCAGTATTGCCTATTACGCCCTGAACAAGATCTCTAAATGGTTGAATAGTCACTGTCATTTTTTAGTTGACTGCTCATGGAAGACAATAGAATGCACTGTTTGTCATTTCTTTTGCTCTCTATGTGGTTATAATTACATTGCTGCTTAACTTTAATGATCGGTCAAGGCATATCCTGGTTCAGGTATTCGTGCACACTGTAACAGTGATTATCACCACTTTTGGCACAGAATCATGCTTGCATTATCCTCTTTTCACAGCAAAAAATCTGGGGCAAAAGAGAACCAAAACTGCATTCTTTTTGGATTCAAAAACATTTCCAGGTGTTTTTATTTTTACAAATGTGAAAATTATTTTTGTGGCTGAATTTGATTAGTTGGAGTGCTAGATTATATTCATTGCAATAGTGGAGATTGCGAGCTAATTTATATTGAAACATTATTTTCTTAGCTCTACCCTTTTAATCTCTGATTAATTTTTTATGCAATTATCATTGTAGGGTGAGATTTGCGATACTGCCAAGTGCACCATTGTCGTGTCTGCAAAAGATGTGTTCCAATAATGGTATGTACTAATATGAAGTGCAACTCCACATTTTTTTATCTTATTATTGCTTGTAACCCCAATTTAACAACTGTTTTCTGTGCATGATCTCTCCTCGGATCTCAAATCCCTTGGGGGCGCTCGGTGCTGATCCAGCAGTGGCGACCGCATGGGTGTGCTGCATGGGCCAACCGGTGATGGTGGAGGCTGTGTGGGTGTGCCGCATGGGTGTGTTGCGTGGGTGTGCTAGCGCATCGCCATGGTTGAGTTTCTGTATGAGGTAGCTTTTATCACCAAGGTGAGATGTGTGCTCTGTCTTCTTTCCATTTCTCTTATAATTTTGTCCATTTGTGTCTCAAATTCTTGAGAATGGTGTATGGCTGATCTGGGGTGATTTATTTGGTACAATGGTGATTACGACCATGGTTCATTCTGGAAAATATTTTGCCACGATGTATACTTACATTTCTAATTACCTTTTTCTTAGTTGATAACTTGATAGCACAACACTGGTTTTTTTTATTTCGATGCATAAACATCCCACTAAGTATACTAATATCCTTGCACTCTTCCTTTGACCATGCTGGACTACTTTTGGATCCCTGTTTGATCAAGCAGACTATGTTACCAGTTTAGGTGCTTATTAGCAAACTTACAAGAAATAATAGAAAGGGCCTTTTTCTGTTGAGCTGTACATTTGATTTACGTTTTGCCCATATTAACTCTAGGGAGTTTTTCTGAAGGCATAAACCTCATCTAAAATGCTAATGTTTATTCAGGATACCCACATGTTACTTACTCGAGGTTTTTTTTCCTCGAACACGCAGGAGAACTGCGTATCATTATATTAAGAAGAATGAAGTAGTGGGTTTAGAAACCCCTTACAACCCCACACACACCCTTTTACATCAAATGGTGTATCTCTCGCTTACTTGCAAAAAAACTTGACCCAAGACTACTAGAAATGAGTTCATGTATTGGTTGGCTCTAGAGCAAGGGGGTTGATTCCCCGAGCTTCGGCCAAACTCCAAAGGTGAAGCTCATCCCTTATCGAAACAAGAACCTCATTTATGTTCGGCTGGATCCCATCAAACACATAACGGTTGCGGTGATTCCAAATGGACCAAGCGCCCAAAATGATGATGGAATTGAGCCCTTTTTTAACCTGACCACTAATTCCATTATTTGTGCTTTCCCACCATTCCTCAAAGGAGTTGTTGTCATGTTGGGGAGAGAGATCTTGCAGACCAACCTTCCGTAAAATATTGTACCATACTTGCCGAGAGAAGACACATGAGGTAAGTAGATGGTCAATAGTTTCCTCGGCTTGATCACAGAGTGGGCAGCGTTTAGGGTGGGGCAGACCTCTTCTAGCGAGGCGGTCTGCAGTCCAGCACCTGTTATGTGCCACTAACCACATGAAGAACTTGCATTTTCCTGGTGCCCAACCCTTCCATATTCTCTCCCATGGTCCAAACTGTACAGCCCCAGTAAAGAAACCTTCGTATGCTGATTTAGCAGAGTATACTCCTGAGCTTGAGAATTGCCAAATATGAGTGTCATCTATATCAGGTTGTAGAGTAAAATCTGAAAGAAGATCCCACAACTTAAAGTATTCTATCAGAACATATACTGTAGTGGCACCTCGTATGTCCTGCACCCATCTCAACTCCGTAAGGGCTTCAAACACCGTCCTTTTCTTTGCTCTATTGTTGATTGAACCAAACAGATTAGGCACAAGATGAGCTAGGCTTTGGCCATGTAGCCACCTGTCAGTCCAAAAGAGTGTATTTTTGCCATTGCCGACCTCTGAAACAATGGCCATTGCAAAGAAAGCTTTTACCGAGGGGTGTACTTGGATTTGAAAAGTCGCCCAAGGCCTATCAGGTTTAGTTTTCTGCAGCCACAACCAACGCATTTGGAGAGCCCATCCCAATTGCTGCAAAGAAGAAATGCCAAGACCTCCAAGTTCTGGTGGCCAAGTGACCTTAAGCCAGGCCACTAGACAATGTCCTCCCTTCGCATCCCTTCTGCCTCGCCAAAGAAATCCTCTTCTAATTTTATCAATAGCTTTAAGCGCCCAGGGAGGAAGATCCATTGCCATAGCCAAATATACCAACATGGAGGTGAGAACAAACCGAACCAAAATCTTCCTCCTAGCCTTAGTGACCAACTCCGCTTTCCAACCTGGGAGTTGATCAGCAATCCTATCAATAATTGGCTGGACTTGCTATTTTGTTAGTTTCCGTAGGGAGAGCGGGACACCAAGATATTTACTAGGAAACTCAGAGAGCTGGCAGGGGAGATGTTCCTGTATGGTGGTGTTGTCCTCCGACGAACATTGAATAGGGAAGACATTGCTTTTTTGCACATTTGTTCTCAGCCCCGAGGCATCTCCAAAGAGCTGAAGAATGTCCAACGTGATCGAGGTTTTGATAAGATTTTGCGCATATATCATTTGAACCGGCCAGATTCAGCTCGAAATTGAGAAATCACCTGGTTCTGTCAGAACTGTCACTTGGCTTCATAGTGACTAAACTATACTAAGTTCCTGCACAGATATGGGTGGTGTGAGGTCTGACTGGATTTACCATTAACTGCATTAATTTTTAGCTCTCTATATTTGCCCTATATGTCCCCTGTTGTCATTAGTGCAGCCATCTAGAAATTTATTTTACATACAAAAATAGGCCTGCTGAACAGTTATCCAGAGAGTCTAGCATAATTTGCTGATCTGAGGGGTCGGACTCTGTTAATTCAGGATTCATATTTTTTGAACCCATTTCATCTTGATACAATAATTAATTTTTTGCACTAAAACTGTTAAGTATATAGAGTTGTATTTGGTCTTGTATAGTCCTAACTTGTACTCCAAGCCTATACGGCCTATATAATAAAGGTCACCCCCCTGGTTTAGGGTGCGTGGTGTTTGCCCAACTCTCTACATGGTATAGAGCAAAAACCTAGGCCTTTTCTCCCCCCCCTCACCCGCGCGCCGCCCCCCCCTGGCCGCGCGCCTCCCCCCTCTTCCGCTGCCTAGGGCGCCGCCTCCCCTGGCCGCGCCCCCCCCTCCTCTCCACCACATATTCCTCCTATTTATGTCCACGATCACCCACGTGGACTCCTCCGCCGTCGACAGCGACTCCGACTCCTCCATCGGATTTTCTAATCTGTTCGACGACGCCCTGCCTGTACAGATCGATCTCGCCATGGCGCTCCCCTACGCCTCGATCTCTGTGCACTCCTACGTCCCCATGAAGCTCGACTTCAGCGCCGACACCTTCGCCAAGTGGAAGACCTGCTTCGAGGCCCTCTGCGGCACCTTCGGCCTGCTGTCCCACATCGATGGGACGGCGCCCCCCGATCCCCTCACCCCGGCATGGCTCCAGGAAGACTGCTGCGTCCGCTCCTGGATCTACGCCACCATCTCCGACGTCATCCACGACTTCATCCTGACAGACGCCCCCACGGCGCGCAAGCACTGGGCTGCCATCACCTCTCGCTTCACAGCAAATCAGGCTCCCCGCGCCGTCTTTCTGAGTCAAGCCTTCACAACCCTGACTTAGGGTGATCTGTCCGTCGAGGCCTACGGCCAGGAGCTCAAGAAGGCGGCTGATCGCCTCCGTGCCGTCGGCAAGCCGGTCGACGATCCCACCATGGTGCTCAACCTCCTTCGCGGCGCCAATCCCCGCTTCCAGACCACCTGCGACATCATTGCTGGTGATCCCACCAAGGATTTCGCCGCTGCTCTTGACATGCTTGCTCTCACGGAGCTTCGCTTGGCCGAACAGGCCAAGATGGTCAACTCCACCGCCTTCTCTGCCTCCTCTGCTCCCTCAGCTTGTGCTGCTTGCCGCTCCTCGACGCCTCAGCAGTTTGTGGCGCAGCAGCAGCAGCAGGGCGGCGGCGGTGGCGGCGGCGGCGGCGGCGGCCAACCCAGGCGGAAGAAGACCTACAACCGCAAGGGCGGCAGCGGGAACGGCGGCGGCGGCGGCAACCAGCAGCACACCCGTGCCCCTAACCCTACTGGACCATGGATTTGCATCAATCCGTGGGGCCAGCAGCAGGGTCAGGGGAGCGGGCAAGGCGGATCCAGCAGCGGCGGCCAAGTCTGGCGTCCTCGTGGCGGCCCAGGCCTCTTGGGGGCCGGACCGCAGGCTCACACCGCCATGAGCGCTCAGCAGGGCAGCAGTGCGCCTTCCTTCGACACCGCCGGCCTCATCTCCGCGCTGCAGCAGATGTCGCTGCAAGGCGACACGTGGGTGCTTGATACGGGTGCTTCTACACATATGCACAACTCCGAAGGTATACTCCACTCTCGCCTTCCAGTTGTTGATTCTTCGATCATAGTAGGCAATGGTGCTCGTATCCCTGTCACGACCCGTGGTTCATCTACCCTTGACACCAACTCCACCAAATTCCTTTTGAACAATATTCTTATTGCTCCTTCACTTGTTCGCAATTTACTGTCCGTTCGTCAGTTTACTCGCGATAATGGTGGTTCTATCGAATTTGACGCTTTTGGTTTCTCTGTCAAGGAACCCAAGACGGGACACGTGATTCTTCGCTGCAATAGTTCCGGGGATCTCTACACCTTTGCTCCAGCCGCACAGTCTACTGCCAGCGCCTTAGTTGCAGCCTCTTCCTCCTTATGGCATCGTCGTCTTGGTCATCCCGGTCCGGCTGCCTTAGCTAGTCTCAGGAAAAACAATTTGATTTCTTGTAATAAAGTAGATCGCCATATTTGTCATGCTTGTCAGCTCGGCAAACATGCCCGTCTACCGTTTCAGTCCTCTAGTTCTCACACTGTCTCTCCCTTTGAGATTGTTCATTGTGATGTCTGGACATCACCGGTTCCTAGCATTGCTGGCTCCTCCTATTACTTGGTGTTTCTTGATGATTTTACTCACTTTTGCTGGACGTTTCCCCTAAAGCACAAGTCTGAGGTCGGCAAACACTTTGCTGATTTTATTCCTTACGTTCGCACACAGTTCGGCCTTAACATTAAATGCTTTCAGGCTGATAATGGGACTGAATTTGTTAACAACGCTATGCGCGATCTCTTGGCTGCACATGGAATTGTTTTTCATCTTTCTTGTCCCTATACCTCGCCACAGAACGGTAAAGCTGAACGTGTTCTTCGTACCCTCAACAACTCTGTGCGTACTCTCTTGATCCATGCGTCCATGCCACCCAAGTATTGGGCTGAGGCTCTTGCAGCTGCCACCTATCTGCTGAACCGGCGCCCGTCCTCCTCCATTGGCAACGATGTACCTTATACCCGGCTCCATAAATCCCCTCCCTCCTATGAGCATCTCCGTGTGTTTGGTTGTTTATGCTATCCTAATTTGCAAGCTACATCTTCACACAAGCTTGCACCACGTTCCACCGCGTGTGTCTTTTTAGGATATCCCTCCAATCACAAGGGGTATCGTTGCCTGGACCTCTCCACTCGCCGGATTATTATTTCTCGTCACGTCGTCTTTGATGAGTTTAGTTTTCCGTTCGCTTGTCTTTCACCTCCTGTCACTAGCTCCTTTGATTTTCTCATTGGTCGCGACTTGGATAGTGCACCTTGTTTAACTGATCATGCAGCTGGTGGCCCTGTTTCTTCGGATTCTTCGCTTGGCGGGCGTGGTCTAGTGCCCCCGCCACGCAACGACGATCAGCACCAGGCGCCTGCACTTGATGCTCGCGGCTTGGTGCCGCTGCCGGCCTATGGTGGTTCTGCGCCTGATGGGAGTGGTCCTGTACCCCCATCCGACCCATCTGATGCTCCTACTCCGGGCGGGTGTGGTTTCGTGCCCCCGTCAGGACCTATCGACGACACAAGGACAGCTGCTGCCAGCAGCTCCGGTGCGACCACGGTCGCCCCATCCTCTCCAGCGCGGCCACGTGTGGCTGCGGATGTTCTTCCGGCTCCACGAGTGCCTCCAGGCTTCCCTGACCGTCCCTGCCATGGGCGGTCTCCTGCTGCTGTTCCTGATCAGGGTGCACGAGCGTGTCCCTCTGAGCCTTCGGCTGCACCCGTGGCACCAGATCCTGCAGCGCCTCCATCGTCGTCGACCACGTATCCTGCGGATGCACCGCCTCCTGTGGCTGCTATACCTTCACATGTGACTGACCCGCCTGCTGATCGTTACAAAGGCTGGCACTTTGCTCGTCGTCTACATGCTCCGCTGCCGGTCAAGACATATGGCGCCTCAGCCGCTGGTTTGCAGCCACCAGCACCTCCACCACGCCCCATGCGTGGTGTCTCACCACCGCCTACTCTGCGTCGGCTTACGCGTCTTCAGTCTGGTACCATTCCGCCTGTGAATTACCAGAACCTTTCAGCTGATCATGTGACTGCTTCTCCTATTCCGGCGAACTACCGTAGCGGTTTGGCTGATCCAAACTGGCGGGCAGCGATGGCTGAGGAGTATCAGGCGCTCATTGATAACGGTACCTGGAAGCTGGTTCCACGGCCGCCAGGTGCAAATGTTGTATCTGGAAAGTGGATCTTCAAGCATAAGTACCATTCTGACGGGACTCTTGCTCGGCACAAGGCGCGGTGGGTGGTTCGTGGTTTTTCTCAGCAGCACGGAGTCGACTATGATGAGACCTTTAGCCCAGTGGTTAAGCCACCATCAGTTCGGGCTGTGTTGAGTGTAGCTGCCTCTCGCTCTTGGCCTGTTCGACAGCTGGACGTGAAGAATGCTTTTCTTCATGGACATCTTGAGGAGACTGTTTACTATCAGCAGCCGCCTGGTTTTGTTGATCCTGCTGCTCCTGATCATGTCTGCCTACTTCAGCGCTCTCTCTATGGCTTGAAGAAGGCGCCTCGGGCGTGGTTCCAGCGTTTTGCCACTTACATGCGTCAGCTTGGGTTTTCTTCTACAGCGTCGGATGTTTCCCTCTTCGTGTATCATGAGGGTGGCCACACTGCATATCTGCTCCTGTATGTCGACGACATCATCCTTACTGCCTCGTCGCCAGTTCTTCTTCAGCGCATCATTGATCAGCTTCACTCTGAGTTCGCTATGACAGACCTTGGGGATCTCCATCATTTCCTCAATATCTCTGTCACGCGCTCTTCTGATGGATTCTTTCTTTCTCAGAGACAGTATGCAGCCGAGTTGCTACAGCGGGCTGGTATGTCCGAATGTCATTCTACGGCAACTCCAGTGGACACTCGGTCCAAGCTTTCTGCACTAGACGGGGCTCCTGTTGCAGATCCTTCCGAGTATCGACGCATTGCTGGTGCTCTTCAGTATCTCACGCTCACTCGTCCAGACTTGGCATATGCGGTTCAACAAGTTTGCCTCTTCATGCATGATCCTCGCGAGCCACATCTGGCGCTGCTCAAGAGGGTTCTTCGTTATGTGAAGGGTACACTTTCCTCTGGACTTCATCTGAGTGCTGGCTCGGTTCAGTCCCTCACCGCATATTCAGATGCAGACTGGGCAGGTTGTCCGGACTCTCGTCGCTCTACGTCTGGCTATTGTGTCTATCTTGGTGACAATCTTATTTCTTGGGCGTCCAAGAGACAGACCACCGTCTCTCGTTCGAGTGCTGAGGCGGAGTACCGTGCTGTGGCTCATGTTGTTGCTGAATGTTGTTGGCTGCGACAACTCCTTCAGGAACTTCATCTTCCTCTTCAGAAGGCTACCGTTGTCTTTTGTGACAATGTTAGTGCTGTTTATATGGCTGCTAATCCGGTTCACCATCGACGCACGAAACACATCGAGATTGACATCCACTTCGTCCGTGAGAAGGTTGCATTAGGGGAAGTTCGTGTCCTTCATGTTCCTTCTTCACAGCAGTTTGCTGACATTATGACCAAGGGTCTGTCTGTACAGTCTTTTACTGACTTTAGGTCCAGTCTTGGTGTTCGTGATCCTCCCCCTGCGACTGCGGGCGGGTGTTAAGTATATAGAGTTGTATTTGGTCTTGTATAGTCCTAACTTGTACTCCAAGCCTATACGGCCTATATAATAAAGGTCACCCCCCTGGTTTAGGGTGCGTGGTGTTTGCCCAACTCTCTACAAAAACCTTTAGGAATCCTGCCCCTTTTCTCTTTAGTTGCAAAGCTTGCATCTGATTGTCACAGACTTTGCAATACGCAAATCAATTTGGACACATACATCTTTGAAACAAGTGATATGAATACAAGAATCTAAGCTCATATTGACTATTTACCCTTAAAAGGTTCCTAGAAACTTACCTGCAAGTTTTGAAGAAGTCATTTAAAATAATGTTATGCATTACTAAGCAGGACTATTTCTTTACTGAGTAGTTAACGCCTTCTCAAAACATGTGTTGATTTCAAGGTATATATTTTTTTGCTTTTCTTGATTAATTGGTATCACCTCTTGAAAGGGAAAATTGTCCAAACGCTTGAAACCAAGCCACCTGCCACCAGAGTAGAAGTAAGCCAAGATGGTCGGCAACTGATGGTTCAAATGTGAAGTTTGGGGATGCAGTGCAAGGAAAGGCTATGTTGTTGTTCTTGCAGTGCAGCCCATCACCACTGGCGGAGCGTGACAAGAAATTAAGCAGGGGCAATTTAAGAAATTCATCACAACTATGCTTGTTACATGGGGTGTTAGACTACTAGCACATGACCAAGCAACGTTCTTTTTCCCAGGAAGGGGGGCGGCTGCCCAGTTTCCCCTGCAGGTAGCTCCGCCAGTGCCCATCACGATGTATGGATTTTGGGTCAATCCTAATTTGAGTTAACTGAAATTTATCTGTTCAGTTCCTGATTTTTTTTGGAGATGATTCAATCAATATTGCTTCGTTCAAAAAAAAAAGATAGCAGCTGAAATATTTGAGCAATATTATGTAGTGATTATAATCAGCACTGGACCTTCAATTTTTTCAAAGCTAATGCACGATGACTGCTGATTTTTCTTTTCAAAGTTTTGCTAACTGCCCCTTGCCATTGGACTTACTCCACCTATCACTTTGTGTTATTTTCAGTTGTAGGATGCTTTAGTAGAGATATGGTAGAATTGCAAACCAAATGAAACAAGTTGATAGCTTGACGTTTATACTGCAAGAATATCTGAATTTTTTATTTTACACCGCAGGAAGAAAAGGCAAATCAGTTGTTTTGAAAACAGACAAGGAATACAGAGGAACCTACAAGGGAAAGGTATGAGATAAGATAACTTGCAGCATGTGATAAATAAATTGAAATTTTAGTGTGAATAAATTTTAGAGTCTGCAAGAATATCTATATTTAGACTTTCTAAAATTTAGTACATTTGTAGGTGTCTCTTTCATTTCTTGATATGCAATTTCCATATTTTTATGCATATGAGTGAAAAATTGCATTTGTTTTAATGAACTACATATAATATACAAAGAATTTGAAAATACTGTTACAGTTAACTGTTGTGAGAAGTTCTTGGGGCTCATTTTCGGATGAGTGGTTAGTGAGATTGATCACAGTTTATTGCCTAGACTTCATGCATAGATCAAAATTTTTTGCACTAAAATACTTTGCTCGCAATGGTAAAAAAAGGGCGTACCAGTGCCGTAGGCTCCTGCACTATGCGGGGTCTGGGGGCAGGTTGTTTAGCGCACAGCCTTTCCTGCACATAAATGTGCACAGGCTGAGGCTTGAACCCTGGACCTTCCGGTCACAGGCGGTGAAGCTCTACCATTGCTCGCAATGGTGCTTGCAACAAATTGAGTGCTTCTAATGAGATTTCTAATATGTTTAAAATTGAGGTTGTGTACACATAACTTCCTAATTTCTTGGTGCTAATAGTGAGGATGCAATATCTTTATGTGGTTGTTTTAGTTTCATTTTTTCTATGAAATTTACAAATTCTAAGAACTAGGATTCGTCTTTGACTGGCCACCAATTGCGCGGCATCAAAATATTTTGAAAGAGATGGCACCTAAATTTGTGATTTTTACAATGTTGATGACATGGGACTTGCAAGAGATGCTGTATGTAAGTATAGACTCCATCACTAGAATGCCACGTGTTCCTTAGAGGTATGGTGTATTGGTCTATGTCTAGAATACTTCTTGATTAATTAATTCTAACTGTAGATTACTATATATTTTTTAACATGGAGCAAATGAGATGTCAGCTGATAAATTTGCTGCCATCTCTACACTGTTGCGAGTAATTTTATCTTCAGGATCCTACATGCAAAAGGCTTTAAAAATTTTCAAGTCTACTTATACATTGTCTTTCTTTCTTTGATCAATGTACTCATTGGAATCTAAAACTTAGCTTTTGAAATGCAGCATTTTATTTCACTTAAATGATACCTTATGCTGCTTATAAGGAAAATACTCAAAAGGCTTTAAAAATTTTCAAGTCTACTTATACATTGTCTTTCTTTCTTTGATCAATGTACTCATTGGAATCTAAAACTTAGCTTTTGAAATGCAGCATTTTATTTCACTTAAATGATACCTTATGCTGCTTATAAGGAAAATACTTTCTAAGAGTCATTGCCTCTTACAGGTATATATAAGAACTGTATGGACTGTTTCTGATTTGACATGAATGGAGCGAGACCAGTGCAAAGGTGTGGAGCCTTTTCAATTCTTTGTATGGCAGCAAAGTCGTCTCCCAGCATTTTTTGAACTCACTTGCAATATATAATTACTGTTTGGACGGTGGGCTAAGGAGGAGCCCCTACTTGCTAGAACTGCATGCCTTTCTCTAGAACTGATAAATACTACCGCTAGAGTATTTGATGCATTGCAAGGTTTGATAACAAGTTTTTCACTTCATTAAGGAATTGATAACAAGTCTTGTGTATGACTTCCTGAGAGTTGTTTGCCTCTGAATTGGCGGAGTAGACGTGCACCAAATGTTCTGAAATATCTGTTGATGACGCGATAATCTGCAGGTCCTACTGAAAGTGATAGCATTTTTGGAAGCCAAAGAAATGAAGGGATGAACTGATAGTATCTGCTTTCAGAGCCTGCTATTTTATTTTTGATATTTTGAACTTCTATGCACCCTGTACTGAATGCTCGTGTTAGTGTTAAAGTTATTGTGAGGATAAAAATAATCGAAGTGGATCTTGTTACTCTGAATGGCTCCATTTTGGTGTCTGAATGAGTGCTCCTTTGATGTTTTTGTTTTATTACTGTTGAACGGATGGCACTGTTATGGCGCTTTTGGGATATATGGATATCGGTTGGCTAATTTTAAAGGCAAAAGGAATGTTGTTTCTTCACTGGCTTTGGCAGGTTGGGTTTGTGTAGCTCTGTGTGGTCTCTTTGTAATAAATGCAAAATAGTGAAGATATGGCTATTTTATCAGTTAGTCTTTGTAAACTGTTGTTGCTGCAGCGCTGATTGTCACCTTCACCTCTCCTCGACAACAGCGGCAACCTACTTCCCTGGGCCTCCAGTTATCATACACTGTTGAGTAGCTTGGTTGTGGTGACGTTTGGAAATCTAATTAACATCTTTATCGTATCCACATCTTTACTATAAATATAAATATATTCTTTACAGATGTTTAAACATAAAATTTCGGTTGGAACATCTTAATATAAACATCTCATCTTGACTATTGTTTTTTAAAAACACGTGCCTGTGGCACGTGTCCTTCCACTAGTAACAACCAAACAGAGGTCTCTCTCGTTTCTTCTCGTCTCTTCCTCCAATACAGTTGCAAAGAAGGGAAATCTCAGCGGCAAGGATCTCCCGACTCTTCCAGTCTTCCTTCCCCCAACCTACAGTTGCAAGAGGCGAAAAAACCTTTCCTCGTCGCCGCTGGCAGGGACGGCGACCTCTCCCAACTCCGATGGCCTAAGGGTCGTTGCGAGGTGGCGGAGGCCGCTGGATTTCTACCGGTTGGTGGTAGTTTAGGGTGTAGTCTAGGTCCTAGGGTCTCTAGGTTTAGGTTTCCGGGTGTCTCCGGCGAGGCGACGACGGCGGCGGCGGCGCTACATCGGAGTTGGCCCTCTCGAGTTCTTCCTCGCCCCTTCGGCGTTTTACTCCGGCGTCGAAGGCGAGCTCGTGGAGGTGGTGCTCCCTGTGTGGAGCCTTTGTCTAGGGGTCGGTTGCCGACGGCTTGTCGTCCCAACAGGGAGATTGGTGAGCTGGCTTTATCTTTTGTGGTTGCGGAGGCAGCTTCGGGTATTGTTGAAGAAAGGAGAGGGGAGCAGGCTCGAGTATCCCATGGCGGCGTTCGTCGTCGACGGCGGGTCTGCATCCAAGATCTGTGGAGCTTGGGGTGCGTCCTCGGCCGATGGACTACCAGCGTCGTCTTCAACTCGTCCATGGAGGCGGGTGTCTTATGCGGCTCACTTCAACGCCTTGAGGCAATGGAGCTTCGTCGGATCTAGGGACGGCGGCGAGAAGCTTCCAGCGGGGGCCGATGGTGCCGGTCTCTGGAAGACGACTCGATTTGCACTCGGACCAGGGACCACATTGTAATTTCTTTATTTCTTAGGGACCTGTATGTAAAATGGTTGGGACAGCTGTCCTCTGTACCCCACGTGTCCGTATCTGTATTGTACGTGTCTTGTACCGTATGTTTTATCGTTAATGCAGGTACGTTTGGCTAAAAAAATACAGTTGCGAAGAGCGCGACAACCAGGCGACCAAATCTTGGCGCCGATTATCTCCGTTCCCCCTCCGCTCCGGCAGCCGCTTCGGCGCCGGAGAGGATGGGGAACGGGGTCTGAGATGGCTGGTGTACATACTACTCCCTCCATCCCCTTATGATAGGACTATTTGATCTTGACTCAAATACCAAGGGAAAGAACACTACTTATCCGTCATTTAAACATGTCACCACAAATTTTAATGAAAACTCCTCAGTGCCAACAACATTAACACCATGACCCACATTAAAAATCGTTTCAACCAATCTCATTTCCTCCCTCCATTCTTGTTTTTCCGTGCGTGCAAGTGGTGGAGTAATTGGGAGTAAGACTAAACATTGTTGTGCATCATACCCGAAGCAATGGCCAAATAGTCCTATCATATAGGGATTTTTAAGATTTGAAAATAGTCCCATCATAAGGGGATGGAGGGAGTATTACCTAGTAGTGGTAGTTTGGGTCCGGATTGTGGCGTCCGTAGGGTGGAGGCAGCGCTACATCTGCGGAATAAGCACCCACAGCTCCTTCTCCGCCTCGGTGGTGAGTGCTCTGAAGCTAGCGATGAGCTGTGGTGGTGTGTACTCGGCGGATCTGGGAACCTAGGTTTTGCACCGGATCTGCTTGAGTTTGTTTCCATGTTGTGGACTCCAGTAGAGCTCTTTTGCTTCCTTTCTAGCTTCTCTGTGGTCCTTGTTGGTGGTTTCTGTGGTTTGGTAGTGTTTATTTGGGGGATGGAGTACTACGACGTCTTTTGCTGGTGACTGGACGACGATGTTTTCGTTGCATCTGTTGATTGCGTCGTCGGTCAAATCGGCCATATGCTTCCCTGTGCTGGATGTATCCATGCCATCCAAGGTGCTACTGGACTTGCAGCTGCTGACAAGCCTACTGGAGACAGGAGGAAGATGACTTGCCAACTCGTTACTGAGAATTTGAGTTGGATTTTGATTCTCACCAACGTTGGTGGTCTGGTTACCATCTCGGTTGTGCTGTCATCCGGTGATTCAGAGGTCCGGGTGGACAAGGCGTCAGATTTCTGGTCTTCCAGCAAGGTGATGGTCGAGAGCCATCTTCAGCCAGGGCGTTCAATGATTTTACGGTATGTCAATGCTGTTGATATACTACTCCTGGTGGCAATCCAAAACTGCAACGTTTTATCGTCGAGAAGGTGATCGGTCTCATGTTGTAGGATGCTCCGATCGCCGGCGACGAGGGCAGCCGGGAAGTTCTTGCAAGGATCGAGTTGTGATTTCTTTATTTTTTAAGGTGTCTTTGTAAGAATGTAAACTTCATGGATTATATGTAACTAGCAAGATGCCCGTGCGTTGTTACGGTAAAACAAAAAACTTTGTATTTTAAAAATTGTACAAATTTCATTATCCTATATAACTTTTCTACTCAAGGTATTGGGATTTTTATACATAATTCTTTTTGTTGAAGTAGTATGTATGGAAAATTCAACATGCATGTAGATATGGATGGACGTGCATTCTTTCTTATACCATGAAAGTGGCTACACTTATTAACATTCATGTAGATATAGATGGATGTGCATTCTTTTTTATACCATGAAAGTGGCTACACTTATTGTCCAGTGATTGCAACACGTTCAAATAAAACATAAAGCGTTTCTAAGTCATAAACTGTGTTAATTATGGATGGTTAGGAGGCCTTTTAGCAAAGTAGGAGATTGTGGGTTCAAACCCCAACTTCACCTTTATTTTTGTGGAATAACGAGTGGTGGGTTTTTATTTTCCTTTTCAGCACGTGCGGTCGTGCCACCGGTT
Organism: Urochloa ruziziensis; assembly: GCA_015476505.1. NCBI lineage: Eukaryota > Viridiplantae > Streptophyta > Magnoliopsida > Poales > Poaceae > Urochloa > Urochloa ruziziensis. Next base: position 13,357,751 of record CM027119.1, on the reverse strand, counting down.
CGCGAGGATGTTCCGGTCACCTCGTGCGACGGGGGAGTGCGCCGGTTCCTCGGCTTTTTGGGGCAGTTTTTCCGGTTTTTTACCTTGGGTTCCGGTTCAGGGGGAGATGGTCCGGTTTTCTTCCATTTTCTCTCCGTTTTGGTTTCGGTTACTATAGACGACTAAAATTAAGTGGCAGAAGCGTTTCTTGCTTTATTATAGGTATATATAAAGATAAATATAAAGACTAGCAGAAGGGCACGTGCCGTAGTGACACGTGTTTTAAAAAAAGACTTGACTAAAGGGAGTCCCTTCTCCATTTAGTCTTGGGGGAGGCCCTTCCCAAAATCGAAACATTCCCATTTCTGGGCGTTCTATTTTGGGAAACTTCCCCTTTTAATCAACCCCCTCTTTCCTCTTTCTCCTTCCTCTCCCTCCTCCCCACCCCGCGCGCCCACCCCCTCCCCTGGCTCCGGCGACCGGGGGCCGCCTCCGCCACCGCTGCGCCTCCTCCTCCCCCAGATTCAACGCCTCCCCCTCCTCTCCCTTCCTTCTTCCTATCCCTGAGCCCCGACCTCCTTCCTCCTCCCCCGCGCCGTCGACCCGCACGTCCCACATCCTTCGCCGCCGTCGGCGCCGCCTCGAACGACCGAGTCCCGCCGAGCTCCCCCGCCGGAGACCGTGGGCCCGGCTCCGGCGCTCCCGTGCCTCCGCCGCCGCCATTCCCCACCGTCGACGCGAACCTCCGGCGAGCTCTCCCCCGCCGGCGACCCCCGGCCCGGCTCCGGCGCTCCCGCGCCTCCGCTGCCGCCAACGCTAACCCTAAGCCTAACCCTAACCTCGTCGTCGACTTCCCCCTCCCTAGGAACTCCCCTGCCCCTCCCTGGCCCCAACCGCCGGCGTCCACCACCCGCGGCCGGCGGCGTCCGCCGCCTTGCCGCACCGCCCACCCACCGTCGGCCACCGCCGGGCCAGCCAGCCTCCCCAAACCTCCCTCTAAGGCCCGGAAATAGACCTGAAATCCCCGAAACCCGAACCCCTGAACCCCCAGCCCTAACCCGAGGGCGGAGGACGTGGCGGCGGCAGAGGAAGAGGAAGAGGGGGCGCTGGTGGAAGAGGGAGGCGTGGGAGGTTGGAGAAGGGTGGGGGACGTCCGCGTAACACTAACGGGATGCCCTCCCCCGTTAGATTTTACGTTTAAAAAATTACTAAATTAGACATGTAGTCAATATGGACTCTCATAAAATCCAACGATGTAGGCTCAAAAGTGTAAGAGTTTTAAATTAGAGATGTAATCAACACAAACTTTATAGATTAATCTGGAGCGTTCGATAATCATAAAATCCAACCGTGTAGGCTCAAAGGTGTAAGAGTTTTAAATTAGAGATGATGTAATCAACATGGATTCTTTAGATTAATCTAGAGCACTCGATCATCATAGAATCCGACGGCGTAGGAGATGTAAAAGATCAAATCTTTCGCTTTTTACAGTATAGAGATAGAATATATAAACCCGGTTTCTCATCAAATCTCATCGAAAGAAATAAAAATAACAACCAAACCGTGAGGCAGCGGGCGTGGTCCCCAAACCCTGATCTCCACCGCGCCGCCGCGCTTCCCCTTCCACGATGGTCTCGTCAGCAACTCATCAGGAGACGGCGCCGCCTGATCTCGCCGCCCACGACGCCGGCGCTCTGCTTCCACTGACACCGGACGCCACGTACGAGGTCCTGCTGCGCCTGCCCGGCAAGTCGCTCTGCCGCCTGCAGGTCGTGTGCCGGGCCTGGCTGTCCCTCCTCTCCGCGCCGTGGTTCGTCGCCGCGCACGCCGCCCACAACCGGGAGCCCTACTACGTCGCCGCCGCTTTCCACGACGCCGGCGCGTTGGAGCGCGAAGGCCAGCTCGTCGACGTCCTGGACGACGTGCCATCATTGCCGGGGCGGATCGTTAAGCCGCAGGTGCGAGGGAAGAAGGATGACGACACGGTCGTCAAGACGATCGAATTGGGCGGCCGCTTCCGGCAGCTCAACCGGGCCAGTGGAGCTGTAGTGTGCCAGTTGTGGAGCAAGATGGAAAAAGAGCGCGCAGCTCGAGGGTCCAACCTGGGTGACTACGGTGAACCCGTGTATCTGTTCGGTCAGGTTACCGGCACCGGGGAACACAAGGTACTTCGGATGATCCCATGCCGGTGGAATCGCAGCCGGAAGGATCTGGTTGAGGTCTGCACCCTCAGAGGAGGTTGCAGCCCTGCTCCTGCAGAGTGGAGGCCGAAGCAGGCATGGAATGCATCGGCCAGAGTGGTCATTGGTGGAGTTTCCTACTTCTTGAGTGTGGCCTCGTATCTGTTTGGTCAGGTTACCCGAACTGAGGCACACAAGGTGTTTCGGATGCTCCCATGTCGATGGAATCGCAACCGCAAGGACCTGGTTGAGGTATGCACTCTCAGAGGTCGCAATTGCAACCCTCCTGCTCCTGCAAAGTGGAGGCCAAAACAAGGGTTTCCACTGCCTGTTGTATGGAATGCGTCGACTAGAGTGGTCATTGGTGGAGTAGCCTACTTCTTGAGTGTCGCCGCGTATTCGTCTATCATGAATCCCCGATCAATAGAACAACAAGGGTGGGTAGTTCGATTCGATCTCGAGGCGGAGGAATGGAGGCCGGACATCAGGGGACCTAATAGCCTTGTTTCTGGTGACCTCTTTGATGGCCACCGTGATCCGAGCTCAGAGGTTATTACATTGGCTAACCTGAATGGTTCTTTGGTAATTTCTCTTGGGTCAACTCGCTATATGGACCTATGGTTTCTGATGGACTCTGAAAAGGGGCTATGGGTCAGGCAATATAGTGTGCAAGTTGAACGATCTGGACATTGCTTGCCCATGCAACCTTTGGTCATGTTGGAAGACGGGAGGATTGTCACACTTATTACAAGCACAAGACTATTACAGATTTATGACCCAATAACAGGTGGATTCTCAAGTTTGATGAGTTAAAGGATTGTTCTTCTAGAGTTGGTTTGTCTACAGGAAGCTTGTTGAGCCTAGATGGTGAGAACAAATGCGGCGAGTATTGACATGCACCCTGACACTCTACCTCTCAAATGGAATATGATGCACAAGCAACCCTTTTTCTAGTGTTGGATGTGGATGCTGAATTTGATAAATTTTAATGGATGCAATATGTATAATAGGTCCATTGGGTTTACACTTTAGGATGTTCCGTCACCTCTCTCAAAAGGGGCAGAGCAGGAAACCCTGGCATTTTCCTTGTTTTGAACGGTAGCATATAATTTGCCTATTTGGTATCTCGTGCACTGTCCAATAATGTTCATTTTGACTTCTTCACACCTATGAGCATTCTTTTGGAAAATGATGTTTATGCTGGAAATATTTAAACTGATTCCAGCTGTATTTTGTTTTGAGAAACATGCAGATGAGCAACTGCCTCGGTGGAACTGATTTCTGTTCTATGAATGTAATATTGTTTGAAGTACAACTTCTTGTCTATGTGTCGGACTGTTTACTGAACACCAAGAGAACAGAGGTTTCTGAACATTGGGAAATCTGAAGCTGCACCCTTCATAGGCATACAGAATAGTACTATGATTTTTAGCATTGTTAGGATTTTCTGTATCTTCTTGCTTGAATTAGGCTTTCGTATTTTTTAATTTCACTAGCCGTCAACCCGTTCATTCGCACGGGCTAGTTATACGTTGTTAAATATCCTAATGTAAGGATTGGATATAACAATTTACTCAAACAAACAATAATATAAATGGTCTAGATATATGATAAATATACAATCCTATTTTACAAACAAAGTAAAAGTTTTAGATTTAGAAAATAAAGACTCAAGATGATCTAATAGATTAAAGTGGTCATCATTTTTTAGAACTCGTCAATGGTAAAGAAGATTGGTGGCATGTTGCATTTTTTCCTTGCTCACCTATCTCTTGGCTGCCTTGAAGATTGTAGTTATGTGCCGGTAACTCTTTTGCTTAATTTGTTAATCCATTGCACCGATGCATATATAGCTTCGCTCAATCGTCATGGCTACCGGCCACGTGAATAAGTTAGGCTCGATAATAAATCTTCTGGCTCCTGCCCATCATTGCGCCGGATGCCATGGTGTTATGGCAGCATCTGCATAGACCAGCACAGTCGTTATGGCATCCAACCGGAGGAATATTGTTCTCTGTTTCACATCACCTTGTTTATCTCATACCGTTCTAATAGTCTGACAGTCTGACCTGAGAATCTCGGATGATCTATGGTGTTGGACTTCTTGCAGCCGGATGCTGGCTTCATTGATCTAGGTCGTTGGACATTGTTGTGGTGCTTCGTAGTAGTACGCTGAATGCTGATGCCAGCCTGAGCTGTCTACCCAACTCCCTGCTGAACTTTAGACGTGCATAAGTGGGTTGTCAGATGATCTTCAGCCGGACACACCAGCTTCGCCTCTATGATGTACAGCTTCTTCCATGCATGAATGCATATTCTTCGCTTCAAAAGGAGATCAATGGATCCTCTCTGGCTCCTAAGGTCCCTTGCCGCTTGCCTGGTTGTTCTACACGCTTCACGCTTCAATTCCATGAGTCAACCATGGCAAATTCTGTGTGAGGGTATGGCGTGGCGTCCCTTCTTGGCGATTGTCTCTTTCAATGGCCTGGTTTCATTGAAGTCCGTCGGAATTGATGGAGTACTCTCCTGATGGATACATACAGAGATTGATGGGCCAACATAGAGATCATTTTTCTTATGGAAATTGACATCGACGGGAGGAAACTTGTTTTTCTTATGGAAATTGTCATCGATGGGAGGAAAATTACTTTCCTTATTCTAGCCTACTATGAACTTTTTCTTCTTCTTACTGGACGGCAAATAGTGGTTCATCTTCATCTGAAAATCTCTAGGTCTGAGAGAATCTGCCGTAATGTTCAGAAGGAGTAGCATGAATAAAAATCAACAAATCCAAGATCTATATACAATCTTATATAGCCATAGAGATTTTGAGGATTGCACAGAGCAAAATCCATCTGGGCACTGCAATAATATTTCTACGAAACAATAGCAGCTCATGTATAGGAAGAGGAAGGAGTATAGCAGACCTGCAGAAAAATCATTTAATTATCCAGAAATCTTACCTTCATACGCTTCTCTGACTGCTGACTGATAGGATTCTTGTCACACCCGGTTCTGGAAAACAAAACCGAGTGCACACCGTATGTGTGCCAGGATCAAGTTTCACACATACGGTGAACAAAAGTGAATAATAGAGACAATATCACGTAAAAGAAAATGAATCAGAGTATTACACAGCTCAAATCCTGGAAACGGAGGCTCCAACTCCACAAGCAGACGACCGGGGGTTGCGTACGCCTAGCACTCAGCAACGTCTTCAGTGAACTCCACATTAGCTTTCTTCTTCTGAGCAACATTGTTTATAGCAAGGGTGAGCACATGTCGTACTCAGCAAGTGTGGGGAAAGTATGAATGCAAGGCTAATTCAAGGAGAGGCTGAGGTTTAAAGCGATAAGCAATTTTAGTTGATCAAACTTTTATTAGCACATATTTACTAACATATAAGTATATACCAAAACCCACATTAATATAAACAGAGCGCCATAAGCACATGGCACAACGAGAACCACGATTTAAGTCCATCTTCAAGTTCAATTATCATGTGAGTGTCCAGGCCGCTCTTGACCGTGAGCACGGCTGATATATCAGTTTTACACTCTGCAGAGGTTGTACACTTTCACCATAAGTCGCGTAAAAGTCCAAGAGAACTTTAAACCCAACCATACTGTGCTGGCCAAGCACGTATCACACTACCGAGGTGTGACCGCATAGGGACGCAACAAGGCCTTTACAAAGATTCCCTAGCAAGTGATAGTCCGCTAAGGTTCCAAGCCGAAGCAGGCATAACCCTCTCTAATGGGCACACCTTAGCAAAGGCTTCCTCCCAAAAAGGGCCGGGCTATACACCGTCAACGCTTCCCCTCTTGCCCAGTACAGGTAAGACTATCCCAAGCTAGAGTTTCTAATTAATTAGCCAAGACCAGAGCCCATTAGTTCTTATGGTTGTACTGTTTTCCCGGGTGGTTCTCCATGTTCCGATTAAATCATATGATCTTGTATTAACCAGAGATATAGCATAAAGTAAAGCATGTTTATCATTAATGTTCATTAGAACCACCATAACCCAAATATAGCAACTAGCAGTGCTACCCAACATAAAGATAAACCCAGGCAGACAAGGAATAAGCCTAAAGACTAGGCACTCCTTAATAGGACCCATCAATATTAAATGCAAGCACATGAAATGGTGATTAAGTTATTGGGACAAAAGCACAAGGACACACTTGCCTTAAATCCAGAGAATAGCTACTCATAATTTCTTCAACTCTTCAAGCTCTCGAACCGCGTTCCTTCTACTCGCAGAAAACAAAGGCACAAACATCTAGAGCAAGCAAACAAGGACAACTGAGAACAATACACCACTCGAAAGAAAAAGGTTTAAAAGAAACGTACTATAGGATAGGGCTTGCTGCTAGTGGTTTGGATGAGCAAGATGTAACAATGATGTATGATAGAAAATTAAAGATAAAACAAGTTGATAATGCGTATCATAGGTATTGTATATGCGATCCTGGCAAGCTAATAAAGTAGCCGGCAAAAATATAATCAGATGATAATGATATGATAAGGATATGATAAATAGAAGAATAAAGTGAAGACGTGAACAAGATTCACGTTGCGCTGGGTGCACAAGCTGGCATTACATGGACGTAATAAGCAGCATGCAGAAAATGATAAGCACATTGCTTTGATGTTCACGTGCATGCATGTAGGATTGCATGGCAGTGAAAGGGAAACAAAATTATTATTGCTTCACAATGGTGTAAGCATGACATCACCAGATCGTTTAGGCAATAAATAACGCTGCAAGGAATTGGAGTGCTAACCGCACCTTGCATGGTGACAGGCTTCTGTTGATGAACTCTCGGTGAGGAAAATTCAGGGTCATGCATACGGAAGGGAGCTGGACACAGGAAGTCCACGGCCGGATCAGACGGATCATCGACGCACTGCAGGAAGCTACATGATTTAGCTCTCACCTTGTTAACGGTACTTGTACAGAAGACATATATATAGAACATAGAAATAGAGAGCTTACGTTTGGGCTAGATGAGATTGATAAAGAGATGAACAGCGACGACGAACACATGTAACACGTTCCGCAGTTGCTTGGCGGCAAAGGATAAGTAAGCATGATCCCGCCGGCGTGCCTTAACGGTAGATCGGTGATGGCACTAGTGGATGGCTTCGTGGAGGCAGAAACTCCTGGGGGCGACGTCTTGCTCCGGTGACGTCTGACGACGGCGTTGTTGATTGGTGGACGGGTGCCTAGGGCTCTCGTGCTGCAGCGCAAACGAGAGGTAAAGTCGAGGGGATCGTGGATGTGCTCTGCTCACCGATGGTGGAGACGGACAGAAGCGGCCGGAACCGGCGACGGTCGAGGGAGACGGTACGGTGGTGTGCAGCTCGGAGTGGCGGAGCTCATGTCGGCGGCGGCTCCGCCCGGCAGCATGCCATTACGGCAAATCGGCGAGCGACAACAGGCGGTGGCGCTGCGTGGAGGCGCGCGCGAGGATGGGCAAGGCGGCGACGGAGGCAGCAGGGGCGCAGAGGCCTAGGGTTCGGGTGCTGGTTTTTATAGAAGACGCGTCAGGCTCGGTCGATTCCTGGTCGACTGCGAGCTAGGCCAAACCGTCGACGGGCCGAACAACCTTAGTCAGGCTCACAACTCGTGTCCATCTGCAGCTAGGATAGGAGAAATAAAGAAGACGCTAACACGAGGGGCCAGAGCGTTCCATTGACGCAAAGATGGAACAGGAAATTAGAGTCATTACTGGTCAAGCTTACGATGTAAACATGACGTCATCCTGAAACTTTAGTCAATAAAATAACTAGGTAAATTGATGAGGCAAATTCATGTCACGGTAGGAGATAAAACTTGTCTCTCGTATCCTTGTTGATGATGAACAGAAGCGGGGCCATGGGATGAGGATTAAGTATACGGCCAGAGTTTCTTCTACACTTAGCAATCAACGAAGGCACATGGCAGCAACAATACTCGATGGACGATGGTCACTGCTCCAAGGTAGACTCCTCACGGCGGCTCCGTCACAGGGATAATGACCTCGGAACGGCTTCAGGATCAGCTCGTGACGGCGGAGATGGCGGCCGGCTCGAGCATTGCGCGACGGGGCTTCTTTGGTAAAGGAAGTAGGACGGCGAATGACGATGGACGCGGATCGACGAATCGGGCGGCAAAGCTCGTCGGCGGCTCAACGATAGTTTGGGACACGGTGAATCCAAATAAAATATTTTGAGCTCATGAAAAATAATTTAGAGCTTTCTAATAAATAGAATTTGCTCTAGGAAGAGGAGAATAATTTCCAGAAAATTCTAGAAAATTCTCAGAAGCACCTAAACGTTTAATGAATGCATTTTTGAAACCTTAGCACTCATGAAACACCAAGATGCAACTCGGCATGAATGCAACACGCAAAGAGCAATTAATTTATTTTTAGAAACACAACAATTAATTTTCTTTCTAGCTAAATTCTCTGTAAAATAAATAAATGTCGGAAAAAATTTTAAAATTGAGAGAAAATCATTGTTTAATTATTCTCTAAATTCACATCCTGAAATTGGAGAATTTCAGGGTGTGACAATTCTAGGATCAACTAGCAGTAGAAAACTCACGGATACAACTTGATTAATAGGAGTAAAATATGTGCATGCATAAACTACATCTAGATCTAGAACAACTACACCTAGAGATAGAAAGAGAGGATGCACACACCGTTCGTGGTGGCGACGGGGTCGACGGCCATGGTGGCGGTGGCGGTCGCAAGTGGGGAAGGTGCTGGCGGCGCGGCGGCGATCTGGTTGAGGTTGGGGCGGTGGCAGCGCGTCCTCCGAATCCACCCGGAAGTCGCCGGCGGCGGTGGTGCGGCTTCCCGTTGCTCCAGAGCACCCTTGATTGGAAGGGAATGTGGGGGTGGTGGCTGGCGGCGCGGTGAACCTCGTGCCTAGCGCCCTATCCCCCACCCCTGTCTTTATAGCACTGTATAACGGGGGCCCACCAACCAATGCTAGGCTGGGCTGCCCCGATCAGGGTGCTGGACCGAGCCCATCACGGCCTTTGGGCCGTGGTGGTGGAGATCGACCTAATAATCTTACCCTCGATCTCACCTTATGTTTTTCTTATCTTAAACTCTTCGCTTGATATCCACTTCATAACAAAAAAGCACATTGAGCATGAGTCATCAAAATTGTCATTTCAATTAGATTAATCAGCCATAATAAACTTCTCCATTACGAAGGATCGTGACTCGGGCCCTTATCCAGTGATCATAAGGCTTTCCTTTAAACCCATACCGGTTATGTGTTCTTTAAACACACTTGGTGGTAAGCCTTTTGTGAACGGATCCGCTAGCATATTTTTCGCACTTATATGCTCCAGACTTATAGTGTGATTCTGTATTTTATCTTTCACAACATAGAACTTTATTTCTATTGGTTTGGTAGCATTACTCGACTTGTTGTTGTGAGCGTAAAATACCACGGGCTCATTATCGCAGTACATCTTAAGTGGTCTATTAATACAATCTACCACTTTCAAGTCAGGTATAAATTTCTTTGGCCACTTGGCCTGCAACGTTGCCTCATAGCATGCTATAAACGCTGCATACATTGTGGATGAAGCAACCAGCGTCTGCTTAGAACTTCTCCACGAAATAGCTCCCCGTGCGAGAGTGAATACATATCCTGACGTGGATTTTCTATCATCCTTATCTCCCGCAAAATCAGAATCTGAATATCCTGTTATCTCTAGAGGATCAGATCTCCTATATGTCAGCATGAGGTCTTTTGTGCCTTGCACATATCGCAAAGCTTTTTTTGCCATCTTCCAGTGCTCTATGTCTAGATTATCTTGATATCTACCGAGTACTCCGGTGATATATGCTAAATCAGGGCGAGTGCACACTTGTGCATACTGTAAGCTACCAACTGCTGATGCATATGGAACCATTTTCATTTGATCGATCTCATATTGGTTCCCAGGGCGTTGAAAATCCCCAAACTTATCGCCCTTCACTATGGGTGCAAGTGTGGCTTTCCTCGCATGCATATTATATTTCTTTAGGTTCTTCTCCAAATATGTCTGTTGCGATAGTCCTAAAACCCCGTTTCTTCTGTCTCGGTGAATTTCAATGCCTAGAACATATGAAGCCTCACCAAGATCTTTCATATCAAAATTAGAGGACAAAAACATTTTTGTCTCTTGTAACATTCTTATATCACTGCTAGCAAGCAGGATATCATCCACATATAGGATTAGGAAATGTATTTCCCATTCTTAAACTTTGCATATATGCAATTGTCCTCTATATTTGCTTTAAACCCAAATTTCTTAATTGTCTCAACAAACTTCAAGTACCATTGTCTAAAAGCTTGATTTAATCCATAAATGGATTTTCTTCGGCGACATCCCATGTTTTCTTTGCCTTCCATGACAAAACCCTTTGGTTGAGTCATGTAAACGTTTTCAAACAGATCCCCGTTTAAGAACGCTGTCTTCACATCCATTTGATGTAATTCTAAATCATAGTGTGCCACCAATGCCATTATAATTCTAAAAGCATCTTTACACGAGATTGGAGAAAACATCTCATTGTAATCTATACTTTCTCTCTGTGTGAACCCTTTGGCCACAAGTCGCGCTTTATATCTTTCAATATTCCCTTTAGAGTCACATTTTGTTTTGTAGACCCATTTACAACCTACTGATTTGGCTCCTTTAGGAATTACTTCTAAGTCCCAAACTCTGTTAGCACTCATGGATTTCATTTCTTCTTGCATGGCTTTAAGCCATTTTTCAGATTGAGCGCTTCTCATGGCTTCTTCAAATGTGACGGGATCACCCCCCATTTGAAATTATTCTATGTTGCCAATCTCATAGCAATCAGGAATTGCTGGGCGTCTCACTCTTGTAGACCTTCTTACTCCTCCTCCAGCTGGTTCAGCAGCTGGCTCAACAACTGATACCTCTGGGACCACGGACTGTTGAGGTTCTATTTCTTGTGCAACAATCGGTTCAACTTCTTGTGCAACAATTGGTTCTACTTGTGAAATAGGTTTCAAGTTCTCATTCATTGCTTGCACTACAGGACTAGGAGCTTGTACCTATGTCACAGAGGCTTCCACTGTTGAAATTGACACAGGTAATTCAAAAAAAAGGTTCTTAAATCATTAGGCAAGGTGCAAAGACCCGCTTCTCCTCAAGATCAATCTCTCGAGTAGCCATGCTCCCCCTGATCATTTCATTCTCCAGAAAAACTGCATGTCTCGTTTCCATAAACTTTGTGTGTCTGTTAGGACAATAGAAACGATAACCTTTTGTCTTTTCAGTGTAGCCAATGAAATAGCAACTGACTGTTTTGGGATCTAGCTTCCCAATGTTTGGGTTAAAAATCTTAGCCTCAGCGGGACAGCCCCACACACGCATATATCTGAGAGAGAGTTCTCTACCTGTCCACAGTTCATAAGGCGTTGTAGGAACTACTTTGCTAGGCACTTTGTTTAGAATGTGAATGGCAGTCTTCAGAGCCTCCATCCACAAACTAACTGGTAAAGTGGAATGGCTTATCATGCTTCTATCCATATCCATCAAGGTATGGTTTCTTATTTTAGCTACTCCATTTTGTTGTGGGTCACCTGGTGCACTGTACTGGGCAACTATGCTATTTTCCTGTAGGTACCTTGCAAAAGGTCCTAAAATTTGGCCATACGGGGTGTGTCGACCGTAGTACTCTCCCCCACGGTCTGATCTTACTAATTTTATTTTCTTATTAAGCTGATTCTCAACCTCAGCTTTAAATATCTTAAATTTATCTAACGCTTCTGACTTGTGTTTTATTAGATAAATGTAACCATAACGAGAGTAATCATCTGTGAATGTGATGAGCGCATCAAAACCATCCACTAATGCAACAGGAAATGGACCACAGATGTCTGTGTGTATTATGTCTAAGGTTTCCGTGCTTCATTTACTACTTGTTTACTTGCTTAAAGTATTTGCCTTTGATGCAATTAATACATTGTTCTAAGTCTGAAAATTCTAGCGGTGGAAGAATTGATCATTTAACTAAACGTTCCATTCTCCCCGTTGAAATGTGGCCTAAACGACAGTGCCATAATTTCGATGAAACGTCATCAATTATTTTCTGCTTGTTGTTTACTTTTGTAGATGAGGCAACCTTTTCAGTTTCATGCACAATCTCAGTATTTGCATCCACATCTTCACATGCATACACATCATCATGAGTAGATAACATATAAAGTTTGTCTTGTCGGAAGGCAAGACCCACACAAACTTTATTCAACATAATTAAGCATCGTTCGCTATCGAGTAAACACTCAAAACCATAGTTTGATAAACATGAAACTGAAATTAAATTCTTGCTCAAGGAGGGAACATAAAGGACGTCATGTAGCTGAAGTGTGAAGCCGTCTCTCAGCTTGATGGGGAGTTCTCCTATCGCCTCCACTTCAGCTTCAACGCCATTTGCTACTTTAATCCCTCTTTCTCCTCTTTGAAGCATCCGACTCATCAAAAACCCTGCATAGAATTAGCAACGTGAGTAGTTGCACCTGAATCAATCCACCAAGTAGATTTATTATAACCTAAATACAAGGATTCATCTACAAAAGTAATAACATCCTCACCCTTCTTCCACATCAGCTCAAGCCAGTCAAGACACTTTTTCTGCTAGTGTCCTTTCTTTCCACAATGCAGGCAAGCTTCCTTAGCAACTTCCTTCTTGTCTTGTGGCTTGTTCAAGCGATCAAACTGCAATGGCGCTTTGCCCTTGTTCTGATTTGGTGCATTAGAAGGACCACTCTCCCACTGGTTCTTAGCTTTAAAGTTCTTGTTGGAAAAGTTCTTTTTCTTCTGCTGATGGTGCACATAGTTTATCTGTCCACCATTCTGTGCAATCATCCTGTCCTCATCTTGCACACAGCGTGCTATGAGCTTCTGCAAATCCCATTTTTCCTCTAAGGAGTTGTAAGTGATCTCAAAAGAGGAGAATGCGGGTGGAAGTGAACGAAAAACTGTATGGACAAGAAAATCCTCAGATAGCTTCATGTCTAAAGCAGCTAACTTCCCATGTAGGTTCCTCAACTTCAAGATGTGTCCTCTCACACCTCCACCTGTATACTTCGTGTTCAGAAACTGATCAATCAGCGTCCAGGCATAAGTCTTGGACGACCGAGTGAACTGAGTCTCCACTAGTGCCATATACTCAGGTGCAGTGTGAGCAACACCATCTGCATTCTTTTCAGGGATAGAGTTCCTTATGGCCTCTACCATCTTTGTCCGCATTATTAGCAGACACTTCTTGTTTGAGATATCCCACTTTCTCTTCTCTAGATCATAATTTGCTCTAATGGGCGCGTGGTCATGCTCTCGTGCCGCGAATGCCTCATTAGACTCATTTTCTGCACGCACCAGTGCCTCAGGCTCTACCGGATATGGGTAGTTCATGGCAGTGTCAATATCTGTCATGACCACTGCCAGGTTGAACTGGGTGCGTCATTTTGCATAGTTGCTTCCAACCAGCATAGGGATACTAGCAACGTAGCTCATAGCATTTTGGCCTGAAATTATGACATAAAAGCGGTGATAATAATAACAAAAATAAATATTACATGTATTAATTTAACTTTGGTCAAAATCAACACATACAACATACTTTCTACATCAATTCTATATCACCTTTGGGCAGAAAATAGAACAAATGCATAATAACTTGAACATGAATATTTATAATATTGCAATTATTAGCTTTGGCTAGAAAATAACAATATCATAAAACGGAATATAAAACATTTCTTCTTCTCTAATTAAATATCCCTTTGGTTCAATTTAACTAGATAATAAATTACGCAGCGAAAAAACATCAAATATCATAAGAAAAACTAATTTTCAGAAGCATTCTACTCTATGTAAAAATTTATCACTAAATTCAAAATTTAAACAGAGATATATATTTGAAAACATGCAAATAAACACAAAAAACAACTAAATATAGCTTCTAAAGATTATAAACTTAAAAGAAAAGCGTCACTGTTCACGGCGTCATTCTAGGCCCGCGAATCAAAAACGGCCCAGCGGGCCACTAAGCGCATGCGCGCGCGTAGCCCAGCAGCGGCCCAGCCGCTTGCTCAGCCCATCTACACTCTCGCGGTAGAAGTCTGATTTTGCTCCCTGGACTTCCCATGGCGCTCGTATTCTGCCCTTAAACTTGCGGCCCGTTCGCGCTTTTGGCGCTCGCTCCAGCCGCCCGGGCTCTCAGCCCAACAGGCGATGGCTGGGCCGCCAAACTGGCCCAGCCACTCCTCCCGCACGGGCCACATCTGGCCCGCATCGGTGCCGAGCGCTCACGGCCGTTGGATCTGCCGATCCGAGATCGACAGCTCCCCGCACACATCGCGCGTATAAAACGCGTTTTGGCTGGCCGGAACCCTAACCCTGGCGTCACTTTCCTTTTCTCCCCCCGCTTTGTCCGCTCTCGGATCGGCGGCGCTCGCGCCGCGGCGGCGGCCATGGCCGGCGACAGCGGGGACGAGCGTCACCGGCCATGGCCGCAGCGCTCCTTCTCCTCTTCCCCAGACCCTCTCTCCCCCTCCCCAGACCCGACTCGCGAGATCCAGAGAGAGAGAGGTGAGGGGGGCCGCGACCCGCCATGGCCGGCCTTTGCCGGTCATGGTGAGGACAAGCGCCGCCGGCGCAAGGGCAGCGCGCTCCCCCTCCCTCCTTCGAGCTGTGGCGCCGGGGTGAAACCCCTCGCCGGCGCGCGCATTAACCCGCAAGGGCGAGCGCCGCCGTCGAGTGGTGTCCTTTCGGCATCCCTTCTCGCACGGCGACGGTCATGGCTGGCGGCGAAAGAAGGCCCACAGGTACTTCCCCCCGGCCCTCTGATTTCTTGTAGATCTAGGGTTAGGGTTTGGGTTAGGATTTTTCTTCGGTTTTGGATCTGAGATCCCTTTTTCTTTTTTGATTTTCATCAATTTTCTTTTCTTTTCTTCGGATTTCATCAATTTTCATCGATTTCCTCCCTTTTTCTTCGGTTTCTACACTCCATCCCCCTCTGTTTCTACTAATATTGAGTAAAACTTGAACTTTTTCGAGTGTAATCTACCTAGAGTACAAATCTACTCTAGATTAGGCTAACTGATAGCATTGATAGGATTCTAGGACCAACTAGCAGTAGAAAACTCACGGGTACAACTTGATTAATAGGAATAAAACATGTGCATGCATAAACTACATCTAGATCTAGAACAACTACACCTATAGATAGAGAGAGGATGCACAGACCGTTCGTGGTGGCGACGGGGTCGACGGCCATGGCGGCGGTGGCGGTCGCAGGGGCGGTCGCAGGTGGGGAAGGAGCTGGCGGCGCGGTGGCGATCCGGTTGAGGTCGGGACGGTGGCAGCGCGTCCTCCGGATCCACCTGGAAGTCGCCGGCGGCGGTGGTGCGGCTTCCCGTTGCTCCAGTGCACCCTCGATCGGAAGGGAATGTGGGGGTGGTGGCTGGCGGCGCAGTGAACCTTGTGCCTAGCGCCCTAGCCCCCACCCCTATCTTTATAGCACTGTACAACGGTGGCTCACCAACCAATGCTAGGTTGGGCTCCTCCGATTAGGGTGCTAGACCGAGCCCATCACCGCCTTTGGGCTGTGCTGGTGGAGATGGACCTAACACTGACTCGGTGGAGGAGGGCAGCGTGTCGATGCAGCGATGGCAGACAGCAGAACTGAATCTATGGCAGTCGTGGCTTCAATGCATGTGGTCGCTACAGAATCGAGGAGATAGCAATGACTGCAGCCCGTCTGAAGAAGGCCATGATGAAACTTAAGGCTGAGGGTGTACTGGGCTGGAGAGTCTTTGTTGATTCGATTTCTGGGATCGTGAATTCTTGCGACGCAATAATCGGTCCTTCTCTAAGGTAGAGCCGATGGGAATTTTCTTTTTCAGGACATGGAGGGGATGGAGTTTGACGTAGGTTTTTACGTGTACATCAGATGGGATTTTTATTTCTTTTTGAGGGCATGGAGATTGATGTAGGTTTTTTTCTCTAAAAAGAAAGGAATAAGTCCAGGAGGTGAACGTGATGGAGTTTTACGTTGGGAGTTGGAGTAAATCTAGACCATTGATAGTATATCATATGGCTAATTATTTTTTATTTTCTCCGATTAACGTGTGATTTTTTAGAGAGTCTGTGATTAGTATAGGTATAGATTGGTGCATTTTATATTTGGTGGTTTCAAGAAAATTTTACGTGATCTTAGTTTAACCTGCATGTAGGAATCTCTGCCTGAAAAAAAAGAAAGGCTGACCAAAGTTTTCATATGCAAAACTTTTTGGAAAACCTAAGGTAGAACAATTTCTTTCTCTTAGAGTATACACTTCATAGATTATTGGACTGAGATTTAGTTATCTTTCTTAGTCTCCTGTTTCATCGGCACAATGATAAATTATCTTATGTTTATCTATATTGACTCTAAAATTTCATACCAAAATCTTGCAACTAATCCAATTACCAATATTGATTGATTTTGATCCCAGTGGTTTTTACGGAACATGGAAGTTGTATTTCATCTAAGTCGGCATTTTCTGGTCAACTAGGCAATGGCATGTCATGTTCTAGTAGGCAAAAATGCCAGACTTGGATCATTATTGGACTGCTGCCATGTCATTAATTTGCCGAGAACAACCCCAAATGGGGTTTAGGGGTCAAAACCAAATGTTATTGTTAGCTGGGATGCCAAATTTAGAGCATATTTGTTTGAGCTGCAGTTTTTAGGCTTTTGGCTTTTTTTTCCTGTTGACCATTCTATTGGTTTTTATAATAAACTTTTATCTTCTCAGCACATTAAAAGTTACAAAAGCTCCTCTCAGCTCTAAGCCAACTTTTTAGCTTTCGGTTTATTTCCTCAGAATCTAGCTTTCCAGCTTTCAGAAAGCCACATCAATAGCTGGAGTGCTGGACTGTAAATAAAAGAGTGGTTGAAGTAATCCATTTCATGTGTCGAGTGATTAAATAAATCATTGATTGTACAAACTACACAAGCTAATGCACGGTTTGGTGGTCAGCAAACTGACAGACCGTCGGTCTGGTGGTGAGCGCTCCCGGCTGGGAGGCCACCCGCCAGCGTTCGAGCCCAAGGCTCGACGCTGGTGACGCACCGGGGAAAATCCCCAGAGGGGACCGAGCGAAGCTCGGTAGGCACGTCCGAGACTCCTCGGCAGCCTCATTCGCGTGTGAGCGTGCGGTCCACGCGGGTGCCCACCCGAGTTCTTACATGACGGGCCAGTGCTCCTGGCAACTTTCAAAAAAAAAAAAAAAAAAAAAAAACAAACTGAATTGGAAGCTTAATGTCATTCCTGGAAATTGTATTTTTTTTATTAAAAAATTGCTTTTCATATGTTCACGTGGGAGATTGGTTTAAACTTTCTTTCGGACTTTCACGTGGAAAAGTCAGAGGCTTTACTCGCTTTACTATTAGATGGCACTGAAGTTCTAGGCCAAAATTATTAAATAAATAGTAGGCAACTTGTTCTATTACCTTAAGCCAATAGTTATCATGGCACAATCCCATGAAACAACATGGGCCATTCTAGTACTCAATCAAAATTTCCATGAGGTCTTTCCAGTCTTTTGAACCATATATATCCCTCCTTAACCAAATTTGATTCCTTGTGCCGCATTCTCCAAATTTGATTCCTTATGTCACATTCCCCCAATTTGATTCCTTATGTTGCATTCCCCAACTTTGATTCCTTATTGAATTTGATTCTGTAGGTCGCATTCCTCAAATTTGATTATATAGGCGCATTCCTCAAATATGATTCTATAGGTCTCATTCCTCAAATTTAATTTAAAATTTGTAAGTCGCATTCCCAGGTGACATGCACGTCAAAACACACAATGACACAATCATCGGATCAAACAAGTAAAGTTCATAAAATTGCAAACAATGTTAAGGAAAAATCCGTATTTTTCGTGAATAATACGGGGTAGATGAGTAGACTCCGGTCCCTCAGCAGCACTGAGACTTTCTCATTCTTGAATGCAAACAAGTCTTGTGTTCAACAACACAATAATTCGCAATTTTCAAGAAATGAGGATAACGTTTTGCTCATCTAAGGAGAGGGAGAAGATAGCTTCTTTCAGGTTGGCTTCCCTTTTATTACAATCTAAGCTTTATGTAAGCAGTCTTTGATTATATTATTTATTGCAAGCTCCTCTGCTTAACAATCTTGCTCTGCGTAAGTACCAGTAGTGACCTAGGTGCATTATTTGACCCCTCCACTTTTCATTGTCTAAAAAGAGCGGCGGCACAAGCTAAGGCCGGCGCTGGCATAGATCGCATGCGGCAATAATACAAAGTTGAGGCTTAGGAAAACTCTGACGTCATATATAAAGTCGTTCCCGCTGGTGAATTCAGATTTTTTTTTTTTACATCATAGACATCATATGTACAATTTTTTTGGCTGGACCTTTTCATACACATGACCCATCGTGATACGGCTTACAAGTGTTGCGGTAGAGGGTGGGAGGTTGCTGGTCTGCATCTAGAGTGGTTGAAGTAATCCATTTCATGTGTCGAGTGATTAAATAAATCATTGATTGTACAAACTACACAAGCTAATGCACGGTTTGGTGGTCAGCAAACTGAATTGGAAGCTTAATGTCATTCCTAGAAATTGTATTTTTTTAAATAAAAAATTGCTTTTCATATGTTCACGTGGGAGATTGGTTTAAACTTTCTTTCAGACTTTCATGTGGGAAACAAAAGACAGGTTTTCCACGGGTTCATGTGGGAGAGCGGTTTTGCTATTTTCTCTCCGATTTTCACATGGGAGGGCGATTTTCTCCGGTTTTTCTTGGTGTTTTTACCGTGTCCGATTAGGAGGAGACGATGGACCAAAAAATAGTCAGAGGCTTTACTCGCTTTACTATTAGGTAAAGATAAAACTTAATGATAAACAACAACTACACAAAGCATTGCCCCTCCACGCATTCTGATCTCGCCTCCTGGGCCTGACGGTGACGAGCAATCTGACAGCCAGAATATTTCCTCTCTCACCTGCCATGCCATGCGACACCGAATATGATTCTGCAGTGACCCAACGGGAAAAAAAAAAGAATACAATTCTGCATGTGGTTCGGTTAAAGGGTCAGCTCAAGGTTCCTCTCCTCTGCGCTGCCGTGCTTGCTCTTGCCGCTCCCGCAGTCCCGCCGTGCTAGGTCGTCCTGCTGTCTGCTCTCTCCACCGTTCAAAGCCGCTCGTGCACCCAGGACCCGTCTCCCTCTTTCTCTGGCATGCGTGCCCTCTCTATCATTTTTAGCCTGGACAACTACGGTACAGGTGTAGTATCAAAACGCATACATAAGCACACACCACATTCACGCACATACAGGATTAGTAAGGTATAAGTAGTTAAGTGGATAATTGGATCTCAACTAGTTAGGAGGAGATTAGCTAGCTGAACCGTTTCAATCCATCATAGTTAAAATTAGCTAGGGATGTTTGGATCCACTAGCTAACTGCATTATCTGGACACAGATCGGTGGTGGGCTGATGGTAGAGAATGTAACTCTGCTGAAAACTTAGAGAAATTTGGTTTTCATATTCAGTTAGCTAATATTAGGGCGAAGCACCTAGCAGGTGAATAATTGGAACTCAGTTAATTAGGAGGGATTGACTATTTTGTTTAGATGCACCGTTTGAATCGATCATAGCTAAAATTTAACTGGTTTTATTAGACGGTGGATCAAATAAGACCTAGTGTGTATCTGCGTCTGTACTGTACATACTGTGTGATTCGAAAGAAAAAAAAAACTTAAATAGCGTCGGCAGCAGCCTCTGTCCATCGCAAGACACAGCTGCCCTTCCATACAAGAAAAGAAAGACACAGAGCTGCTCAGCTCGCCCTCAAACTCTCTCCATCTCCACTCCCAGCGCTCCCTCTCCCTCTCTGTTCTCCACTGGAAGGAACCGCCATGATGACCTCCCTCACCCGGCTGCTTCCCCGCCGAGGTAAGATAATTGGCCAAGCTTCACCCTGACCATTGACCTTCCATGCTTGCCTTGATGCTACATGCTAGTTGAGTGCTTAGGAGTTAGGACCCATTACCCAATTACATCATTGCTACCTGTTTGGGACTATAAAAAATTGTGTCATACATGAAAGATCAATGGGTGATAATCGGGTAGGAATTATGCTTTACCCATGGAAAATTCATTCCCTCTCTCCCTTGGTGATCGATCATCCATCTTAATTAGAAAGAAAGCATAATGTCAAAACTAACAAAATAATCAGCTGTTGTAGATTCCATATGTACAAACAACACTGTCTTCTACGGTGCTTCATACCACTCTATACTAGTGTTCGAAATGAACTAGGATAAAAGGATTCGACGTTCCAGAATAATTGTATACCACTGTATTCACTGCAAACTTTATCTACAGTATAAGTAGTATAGGTGCAGTAGTATAATGGTATAGGCGGTATTATGGAAAACATAACGAGTGGCAAATTGCAATATGTTTATAACATTTATTCTCATTTATATATTTTCATTTTTTATATGTTCATTTGGTCCGGTATAATTTCATTTCCTTATACATGTAAGGTAAAGAAAGAGGAGCAAATTAGATTATGTGGTCCTGGCAAAAAAAATACTAATTACCTTTTTACCCATGCCTTTATACTCTATATCACCTAGTGGTGATATATGGAGCATTGTAGAAGACCTCTAGCATATCTACAATACGTACTATAGTTTTCTTTCTAGGAAAGTATTTTTAGCACTTTGTTTACTTGTACTAACACGTTACTAACGATCATTTTTAAATAGGATGTGCACCCTAAAACACCAAAGAATCGTATAGCCTTGAGATGAATCCACATACTCACCTCATGGAGAACGGGCATGCACTTTCACTCTAAGGCATCCTTTGTTGTGCACAAAAGTGAGTACCAAGAACTTTCCCATGTCCCACCACCATATTTATTTTGAGGAGGAATGTATATGCCCCTGCTTATGCTGATGTTCTAATGCTGCATCAGTTATTAGACCATGGAAGGACGCCCTCATGGGAATTGCTCCCGTTCTACACTGGACGCTTTTTGGTTGGAGGAAAATTCAAAAATGATTCGAGTAGATGTGCTAATTGTCATCAACGCCATATTGGCCGCAATCATGGTTGGGATAGTCGTCTATGGGCCACGCTATCGTCACCGTGACTTCATTCGTTTCCTGTTTCAGGGGGGCACCACCTTGTTCCTTCCAATCTTGTCCTATGTCGTCTCTAATGGCTCCAACATTGCCTCATCTGTTGGAACCCTTGGTCAGCTGCACACCTACTTCTTCCTACAAAGTGAGTGTCGCTTTGAAACCCTGCAATCCTCCTGCTATGCATGGGGACACTTGGGGCTAATCTTATTATGGGCAAACCTTGTTCAAATTGTTGAGATCAATACTTGTGCAATTGTCGCTGCTGATGATAGAGAAGGTCGAAGCATCGGTCCACCCATGGTGTTGGCTGTGCAAGTAATTTGGACATCCTATCTCGCGGTCTACAATGCAATACAAATTGGCCGGTGGTTTGTGTACACTTTTCTATTTGTCTTTGCTATTGTGTTCACAAAAATGATGTTGAAGTACTTTGCATTTCAAAAGGCAAAGCACTCCTTTGCTCTTGGACGCAATCCTCGTCTTATCACTGGCTACATGGAGCAACTACGAGAGGAAAGCCAGCATGCAGAATCAATAATTGAGCATTTACCTCCCCTTATAGTTATGGGAGAAGATAGACAATTGGTAGAGAAGTACCCTCGTGGTTACCGCATGAAATGGATGCCCAACAAAAATGGCATAACCAACTTGGTGGCAATTGATAAAATTTGGCAGTTGGATGACATGCTTTCGGGGTCGTCGGTACCACGGATCAAGGATATATGCTTTTCATTTGCACTGTTCAAAATGTTACGGTGTCTGTTTGCAGGTTACACAGCTGCTGAGGCAGGATTGATGGAAGCCCATAACTTCTTTTGGCATGTGTTACTGAAGGATAGTGACGCTGAAAGACTTTTTGGAGTGTTTGAAGACGAGCTCTCATTTCTTCATGATTATTACTATTCATCCTTCCCAATATCCTACTCAAAGAGTTGGCTACCCATATCAAAGGTCCTTACCTCACTTCTGACAATAATTTATTGTTTACTTCTTGGGTTGGGGCTTTGCTTGCTAATAGATATAAATCCTGTTAGAATCAAAGACGGCCAAATCACTTGCTATGTCTGGTGCAATAATTTTGTTGATCCCAGAGAAATTTATTGTGACAGCACGACGTGTTACGTTGGCAACATAGACTGCACTCCAATTCAAATTGGGAACATATATTTTGATCTTGTGCCAGTATTTGTACTTCTCGCACTAGTTGTGCTATCTGAGATAAAGGATTCTGCTTCCTACATTTGCTCTAACTGGACCAAAGTGGCTCTCACTTGCCGCTACATCGTGAGCCATGAAAATCGGCAGCAATCATCTCCTAAGATGCAAAGATGGGTCAGCCGTTTGTTGCAATGCAGATTCAAGTTCATCAAGCATTGGGATGACAAGATGAACCAGAGTTCACTCTTCCAGCTGCTCCATCAAAAGAAAACACCGGTTGTTCTTCTCAAGCGCCTTTTTCGTTTACCCGACCAGCAGAAGAAGAATGTGAAGGTACCAAGAGCGGTCAAGGTTGCCATTGTTGAATCACTAAAAAGAAGTAACGGTGTTATTCAAACCAACTATTCAGATATTCTGCGTCGAGGCATGCCGGATGGCGACAACAAGTTTCTATGGGCTTGCAGTGGGGAAGGAACGGTTGACATTATACTCATCTGGCACATAGCCACAACCATTGTTGAGATCAGGTATTCACAGCAGCCACAGTCACCTGTTCCTTCTGACAACAAGATCGTTGCCACTCACCTGTCGCAGTACTGCGCATACTTGGTAGCATATGTGCCTGGATTGCTCCCAGACGACGACCCATGGTGCAAGAAACTCTACAAGGCCGTCAAGGAGGATTTCACACGCGTGCTCTCTGGCAGCACTGTGGCCCCTACTGAGTATGAGCAGGTAGTGGCTCTGCTGACTGAGAGGTCAGATCATGAAGTTCTGAAGAAGGGCGTGAGGCTGGGAAAGCAGCTGGCTGCAGAAAGTGAGCAGGAGGAGGAGATGGTGTGGAGGCTGCTCGCCGAGTTCTGGTCGGCGTTGATCCTGAGCGTCGCGCCGTCCGGTAGGCTCGACGATCACGCGGAGGCCATCGCCCGTGGTGGAGAGCTGGTCACGCTCCTCTGGGCGTTGCTGTTGCACGCAGGGACTGGGCCGAGCGCTGGCCCTGCTTGGTCTGCCCAAGTCAGGGTGTGATCGGCCGTATCTGCATGCTTGTCTCATGGTCAGTTTGATTTCATCCGCGAGGGTGTGAGGTTCTGGACTCGCATAATAAGCATGTCTTTATCTCATTGATTCTAGTGATTGTAATCTCAACAAGAATGAATATTGTTTGTAATTAATTAAGTTTGGCTAAGCTGTTATATATGTTGCATTGCATCTCAGGGACTGTGACTGTAAAGAATGGTGGAACGTGATACCCGTTAGGGTTCACGGCTTCGTGTTAAATAGGCCGGGAACAGCCCCTGGCGTGGCTTGTACATGAAGAAAGTTTCCTAATCTAACTTATCTACCAAGCTAGATTACAACAACCGAATCACAACAGCCTTAGCTGAATTACAACGAAGCCAACAACCTTATCAACAGAACCGCTATCTTAACACCCCCGCTCAATCTCAACTTCCCAGAAGATTGAGATTGTTCTTGAAGTTAATCAACAACCGAGTTGACAGCGGTTTAGTAAATCCATCGGCAACCTGATCTGCAGAATGAATAAACCGTATATCCAAGAGTTTCCTTGCAACTTGCTCTCTCACAAAATGAAAGTCAATCTCTATATGTTTTGTGCGAGCGTGAAACACTGGATTTGCAGAGAGATACTTTGCACCTATATTATCACACCACAGTCATGCTGCTTGAGGATGTGCAATTCCCAACTCATTCAGAAGCTTTCGTACCCACATTACTTCTGCTGCTGCATTTGCTAATGCCTTGTACTCAGCCTCAGTACTCGATCTGGACACTGTTGCTTGTTTCCTTGCACTCCATGATATAAGATTAGAGCCAAGAAACACAGCAAATCCCCCTATACTGCGACGATCATCAGGACATCCTTCCCAATCCGCATCAGAGAATGCACTTATCAGCATAGACGTGGACTTTCCAATCTTCAAGCCAACACCTATACTTCCTTGCACATATCGTAGTATCCTCTTTACAACTGACCAATGTGTTGTTGTTGGGGAATGAAGGAACTGACAGACCTTGTTTACTGCAAATGAGATGTCAGGCCGAGTCAAAGTAAGATACTGAAGGGCCCCAACAATACTTCTATAACGAGTAGAGTCTTGAGCTCCTAATTTCTCTCCATCGTGCAAAGAGAGTTTCTCTGAAACAGATAATGGAGTTGTCACAGGTTTACAATCAGCCATATTCACTCGTTGAAGAATGTCCCTTGCATATCTTTCTTGTGTGAGTAACAGCTCCCCTCCTGATCTTTTGACCTCAATTCCAAGAAAGTAATGCAGATCACCCAAATCTTTCAAGGCAAATTCACGTTCAATATTCTTAAGTAAAAGTTCAGTAGCTTTTTGTGAGGAGCTAGCCACTATAATATCATCGACATAAACCAATATAAACATGGTGAGTGATCTGTTATTGAAATAGAACAACGATGTATCACTTTTAGAAGGAACAAAACCAAGTTCTTGTAACTTCTGACTCAGTCTTGAATACCAAGCACGTGGTGCCTGTTTGAGACCATAAAGCGCCTTGTCCAGCGCATATGTAGTGAGGAACAGACTTTTCTTCATACCCTGGAGGTTGACGCATGTACACCTCCTCCTCAAGCACTCCATGGAGAAAGGCATTTTGAACATCAAGTTGTCGAAGTGACCAACCCCTGGACATTGCAATGGACAAGACAAGACGAATGGTAGCTGCTTTAACCACTGGACTAAATGTGTCCTCGTAGTCTATCCCATACCTTTGTTTAAATCCCTTTGCAACTAGCCGTGCCTTGTAGCGATCCACTGTTCCATCGGCTTTCCTTTTTACCTTATACACCCACTTGCAATCGATCACGTTTTTGCCACGCTGAGGAGGTACCAAGTGCCATGTCTTGTTCTTGATCAAGGCTCCAAACTCATTATCCATGGCAGCCTTCCAGTGTGGACTGTTCAATGCATCAGAAAGAGTATTAGGTTCTGAAACCGTAGCCAAATTTGCATACCTGATGGTGCCATCAGTGTAGACTTTGGGCTTGCGTATGCCATGGGCAAGTCTTGTTGCAGGGCGGACCACAGGAGCATCAGGCGTAGCCGATCCATCTGAGGAAGCGTTGGCCACGGGATTCAGCGCGGCAGATCCTCCGACATCCCCCCCCCCCCCCCCCCCCCCCGTGCAGCGAATCCTGGGGCAGCGGCGCGATCTGCACACCAATCTGTGGCGGGCATGTGGCAGCTGGAGAGGGCGGCGTCAAGTGCGTGGTGGAGGTCGAGCCAGGTGGCGCCTGGGGACGCGACGAAGCGGGGACGTCGTCGACAGCGGCTGCCCCTCCCGCAGGCGAATCTGCCGGCCGCTGATCCGAGGAAGATCGACACGGCGGATCAACCTCGTGGTCAGCGCCGCTGTCGTTTTCTCCCGGAGCCCGTTCAAGCATGAAATCACGCCGGATTTCAGAGGAATTTCGTCAGATTTCGCCCAAATGTTCATCTCCTTCCTGCTGAAACACACTGGTAGTCTCATTTGGTGAGTTAGACACAGGAGAAGAACCAAATTGATCAAAGACAGTAGTATCCCCTTGAGAGAAAGAGCTGGAGAGATCGGTCAACAAGGAGATCTCAGAGCGAAGGCGGGCACCAGCGTTTGGATGTAACAGGGAGAAGGGATAAATGGTTTCATCGAATACGACGTCTCGAGATATATAAACACGGCCAGTCTTGACATCAAGACACTTGAACCCTTTGTGAATGGGACTATACCCAAGGAATACACACTGTAACGATCGGAAGGCAAGCTTACGGGTATTATAGGGACGCAAGTTGGGCCAGCAGGCACAACCAAACGTGCGAAGCTGTGTATAGTCAGGTTTAGATGAAAAAAGGCGTTCAAGAGGTGTAGAATTCCCAATAACCGGGCTGGGAAGGCGATTGATGAGGTAAACGGCCGTGGTGAAGGCTTCATCCCAAAATTTCAAAGGCATGGATGCGTGGGCTAGGAGTGAAAGCCCCACATCAACAATATGTCGATGCTTACACTCTGCAGACCCATTTTGTTGGTGTGCATGAGGACATGAAACGTGATGAGTGATCCCAACACGTTGGAAGAAAGAATTCAGTTTTTGATACTCCCCTCCCCAATCAGTTTGCATGGCCTTAATTTTGCGATCAAACAAGCGCTCAACTAAGTTTTGAAACTCATGAAAGTGTTGAAAAACTTCAGATTTGTGTCGAATCAAGTATATCCAAGTAAACGTGCTGAAATCATCGATGAAGCTAACATAATAATTGTATCTTCCAATAGAGGTGGGAGCTAGTCCCCATACATCAGAAAATACAAGATCCAAAGGATGACTCGACACACTAATGGATTTGGGATAGGGCAACTAATGGCTCTTCCCTAATTGACACGCATCACATACGGTCTCGTTATTCAACTCAGAAACAAAAGGAATTTTATTGTCACTAAGGACTCGATGGACAACCTTGGAAGAAGGATGTCCTAGGCGGCTATGCCACCTGGACGAGGGAAGCTTGATTGCACCACAAGCTTGCTTATTCTGAAGAGGCTTCAAGGGATAGAGACCCCGCTCACATCTGCCGCGAAGAAGGACCCTTCTCGTTGCTCGATCCTTGAGAAGAAAAAAATCGGGATGGAGTTCCAAGAAGGCGTTATTGTCAGACGTAAATCGATGAACAGAGATCAAATTTTTATGGGCAGCAGGAGCATAAAGAACATTTTTTAAAACAAGATCTCGATTAGGGGTACTAACAATGCTTTGACCAATTTGTTTAATCTCCATACCTGTGCCAGAGGCGGTGTGGATCTGGTCAGAGCCAGAGTACTCATCTCTCATGGTGATTTTCTCCAAGTCACCAGTGATGTTGTCGGTGGCGCCGGAGTCAATGTACCAATTGCTGTCGACGCCGTAGGAGGTGGTTGCAGACGAGGCGCTCTTCTGATCAGGAACGCCGGTGAAGGACGCATCAAAGCGCTTGTAGCACTTGAACACTGCGTGGCCCTCCTTGCCACACAGTTGGCAGACAGGTCGCTCGGAGGTACCGTTGCCACCCTGACGTCCATTGCCGCGGCCGTGACCAAAACCGCCACGGCCACGACCACCACCACCCATGTTACCACGAGGGTTTCCACCACCGCGTCCTCCACGAGACGCCATGTGGGCGGAAGATCCAGAGCCATTGCCCTGGAGAAGATCCATGCGTTGCTCAAAACTCGTGAGCTGGTTGAAGAGCTCCCCGGGGGAAATTGGCTCCACCCGAGCAGCTATAGCCGATACCAGCGGGTTGTACTCGAGATCGAGCCCCGCCAGTATGTAGGAGACAAACTCCTCATCTTCAAGCTTCTTCCCCGCAGATGCCATCTCATCCGCGAGGGTCTTCATCTTGCCGTAGTACTCGGCAGCGGTGGAGGTGCCCTTCTGTGTCGTGGCTAGGGCGATGCGCGTGTTGATGACGCGTGCACGAGATTGCGACGCGAACAGGGTGTCAATGGCGACCCATGCTTCTCGTGCCGTAGTTGATGAGATCACCTGAACAAGTATGTCACGAGACAAAGATGACAACAGGTAATTGAGTACCTGCTGATCGCGCACCTCCCACTGCTCATAGGCAGGGTTGGCAACAAGTTCAGCGTCGGTGGCGCTCCTTGGAACCATCTTCTCCGGTGCTTGAGCAGATCCGTTGACAAGGCTCGCCATCTGCGTGCCTCGCAGAGCAGACAGAACTTGGGCTTTCCACAGGGGAAAGTTGTTCTTGGCAAGCTTCTCCGTGACACCGGATAGCCAGGCGTTGGCGATGATGCGGAGAACGGAACGAGCGCCATGAGGAAGATGGAAAGGAAAGAAGGCTCTGATTACCATGTAAAGAATGGTGGAACGTGATACCCGTTAGGGTTCACGGCTTCGTGTTAAATAGGCCGGGAACAGCCCCCGGCGTGGCTTGTACATGAAGAAAGTTTCCTAATCTAACTTATCTACCAAGCTAGATTACAACAACCGAATCACAACAGCCTTAGCTGAATTACAACGAAGCCAACAACCTTATCAACAGAACCGCTATCTTAACAGTGACAGTTAAATTACTCCAGTAATCATTGCTGCTACTCTGCTAGTTAGTTGCAGAGCTCATATTGGTGAACTGCAAGCTGATTAATTTGCTCTGTTGTTGCCGCCACCACCGACGTTGCTAGTGGAGTGATTTTCCAAAAAGAAAAAAAAAACACAGCAAGGTACAAACTCACAATTCACAGGAGCAACTGTAGGAAACATGATTATTTATACTGTGTTATACATAGTACATGCATGTTTGCAGCGACAGAAAATAGACTCTATGTAGTACGGTTGTGCTGGGCATCATTTCTGTTCGATCTCAAGTGAATCCTTGATTACTCCCCTACCGCAAAGGCGACAGCCTCAAAGCTATCAGAAAGGCCAGTGCCAGTCTTGAAGGTGACCTTCTCCGGCGACGCCTCAGGAACATAGACCTCAACAACGCTGAGCCAGAGCATGAGCTCCTTGGTCTTGACACCGGTGATCTTCCGCAGCTTGCCCTTCTCGGCGAACGCCGTTACCTCTGCAGCATAGGACACGGTCTGCTTGATCTTCTTGAAGGTGTGCTCCACCTTCTTCTTCCCCTGCACCAGCCACATGAACCCCGTGGCCCTGTTGTACCCAAATTCCTTGATGTCCTCCATGGGGAGGAGGCCCTTGGGGAGGCCCAGCTCTTCCAGCAGCTCGATGGACTTCTTCTTGCAGATGGCATCTCCATTGAAGACCTCTGCGCCAGCACGGTGGCTCTCGATGGCCTGCGACGCCATTGGCACTTTGCTGTCAAGTGGTTCTGCTCTTGCCCTTCCTGGACTGTGTTGTAGGCAAATGAGAGAAGCTTGTTGTGGTGAAACAGAGGCTGCAGAGGCAAGTTTATATATACGTTTCAGGTCTGAAGCTTTGCGCCTGTGCTACTTAATTCTGAAACAGGCTGGAATCTCCAAACTAGAATTCAACGGTACAGGAATGGGCTTCTCAGCCATGACGATGCTAGCCATGTCTGACTTCTGACCAGCATGCATACTCTGACGCACAAAGTCACTGACTAAGTCAAGAGACGCATGAGTGGCAGTAGGTTCTCAGAGTTTTAGTGTGCAAATGATCCAAGTCTTATAGTATAGAAACAGTTAGCACACCAAAGTTAATTTATCTTATTGCATTCTAAATTTATCTTATTGTGTAAGTTTCTAGGTTATCTAATGGCTACAGGTCCCAGATAGGTGGCTGAGGATAATACGAGAATTTGGCAAATTTCAGGTAATATATTGAATTTTGTGAAGCAAGATGTTGATGACCCACACAAAAGTTACGTAGGGATAAGATGAAGCATATAATAAACTATGGTGTTTTAATTTCAATGGCTTCTTTGGGTATAAATATTTTTAAAAGGAAGAAACTATATTCATTTCATTAGTTTTTTCATTGCAAGCAGATGTGTCCAGTAGTACACTTAGGCTAGTCCCAGTACAAGTTTCATAGGTGGTGTTTCATGCACATTAATTAGGGTAACACATCAGCATATATGGTGACATGGCAAAGAATTTACGAAGAAAGAGAGGGAATGAGTTTCATCCTGATGAAAATGAGGGTGCACTGTTTCCAAGACTATGAAACTCGTTGAAACTAGCATTGGGGGCTAGAGTTTCATTTCATCTCATCTCAACCAATCGTGTTCATTGTAATTAAATGCAAAAGCCCATCTAAGAAATTGTGAAATGAAACTATGCATTGGGAGACCTTGTTTCATTTGGAGTTTCAAAACTCATTTGATGATGTGTCACTCTTGGTAATCGTGCAATGAAACTTTGCACTGGGATTAGCCTTATTGATCAAGCTGGACAATGAAGTGGTACAACTGTTTCATGGAAAACATGATTGAACTTGGCACCAATGATCAAGCCGACAAATTTAACAGGAACTACACTAAAAGCCAGCTAACTAAGAGCAGCACCAGTCCCACTAATGCTAAAAATGTTGTCCAGCCTTAATCTAATACTCCCTCCAGTTTAGTAAAAGAAGTCGTTTAGGACAGCGACACGGTCTCCAAAGTACAACTTTGACTTCTTATTTTTATAAAGATATTTATTAAAAACTAACATATGTATACTTTTATGAAAGTATTTTGCAAGACAAATCTATTCATGTAGTTTTCACATTTTCAAACTCAACGACTTAAAAGTTATTCACGATTTATATTCCGAATGTTTGACTCAAATCTTGTCCAAAACGACTTCCTTTACCGAACCGGAGGGAGTATGCTGTTTACTGTTGCTACTACCAAAATGTTGTCCGGGGCTTCTATCTGGAGTAACATGAATGACAAGCGATCAGCTCATTATATCTAAGAAAAATGCATGCCCCAGTGCCTAGATTCCAACTGATATGACGTGATAGATAGACAGTCTATTTGAGAAGGCAAAATAGCCAAACATGATCCCTCAACTTTGCTCTATGGGTCACTTCGGTCCCTCAAGTATTAAATAGTCTAATTTAGTCCTTCAATTTTTCATTTTACATAAAAATGATCCTTGGGCTGATGTGGCATGCCATGTCACCTTTTGATTGTCCTTGGATGAGTTAACGTGTTATAATTGTTGCATTTACCCCTTGTTTCATCCAATTTTAAATAATACTCAATGTGGATTTGACATACTATGAAAAATTCGGCATACTTGGCCTGCTCAAGTAAGATAAATTAAACAAAGAGTAAAATGTACCGCCGGTCCCTAAAACAAATATAGTGATTACAGAATATGTTGGGCCATGTCTTCATTATTGTTTTTGCAAAAATAAGTTGATCAAAATGTTCTGAGCAGTCTAAACAAATGTCATATATATGTTAGACGTTATACCTAAGGTTTAGCAAAAACTAAAGTGTGATGCACAAACATAGGACAGCAGATGAAACATGATTTTGCAATCATAGGACAGCAGATGAAACATGATTTTATGGCCTCATCGGAACAAATTTTTGCACAACCATTGTAATGGTTTAATAGATATGGTGAATTAAAAACGTAAAAGAAACAATTCTACCGTGCTGATTCATCCAAAGGATGCCTACCAGTGACATGGCATGCCAAGTCAACGTAGGGACCAATTTGATCCAAAAGAGAAATCTGAGGGACTTATATGAGCTATTTGATAATTCAGGGACAAAGTGACCCTTAAAGCAAAATTGAGGGACGTATTTGACTATTTTACCATTTGAGAACAACAACTTTGTGCACCTCCAGTCACCAGATGCAACGTCCGGAATGTAGATTATATCCATTATCTAAACTCATTGTTCTGTTAGTACGGACATTCTACACATTCTGACCCTCGTAGACAATAGCACAGCTGCACAGGTAGCCATATCTGACTTGTGAGCAGCAAGCATACTCTGACGCACCAAGTCACTGACCAAGTCAAGTGAAGCACAACAATATCAGTGTCTAGACGAAACAAAAGTCTTACAGTTAGCACACCACGACCGAGTCAGAACTCAAGTCTAGGCAGCCAGAGATGACCGTCGGACACGAGTCCAGCTTTCCAGGTGAAAAATTCCATGCTGCTGTATCAGTTGAAGTTGTAATTATATTGTTGGAATGTTACGAGCCAACCAGCTATGGACTTATGGTGACTTGTTCTTTCATTGCAAAAATCATCTCACGGAGTTGTAACGGTAAATCCTGGTGCTCGCACCTTTTCCTGGATTTATTTCAGAATTTAACCGGCGCTATTCTTTCAGTGGTAGGCGACGTGCCCGTCGATAGCGAGGCGCCAGCGGTGACTTCGTCAATCTCGAGAATCAGCCGGCTCAATCTTTCGGAGGTGCTCATAGGGGTAGGGTTACGTGCGTGTGTTCATAGGGTTGAGTGTGCGTGCGTCTGTGAGCGTCTGCGTCTGTACTGTGTTTCGCAAAAAAAAAAAAAGAATGAGCCACAGTCCTAGATTGCCTGCAAAGGACATACACAATAGTAATTTGGCAAAATTTCAGGTTACCCGCCCAATTTTACAAAACAACCCGCACTAAAATTGTACAACGATGACATGGAATATATAAATAACAATGCTTTTTTGACAAATCAACGGGGGACTGAGTAAGGCAGATGAGCATTTCATTTTATTTCATTCATTTCATCAATTTATTATGAAAGATCAAACCAAGACTATGTGACTGTGAGTCTAACGGACTGACAAAAGTCAGAGGCACCCAAATTAAAATTTGAAATCTGAAACTTGCCCAAGTTGCTAACTACAACAACTGTGTTCACAGGCAGGGTGCTGATGCCTCTGCCATGGAAGCTTATTGATACATCAGAATGTTTCTTTATGGTTGCCCGACTTCATAAATCCATTGCACAAAGCACTTCACTTGCCCATGGCCCTCTGCAATGCTGGACGGCGCCCTGCCATGCTTTAGCTTCACCAAGTAGGAAAAAATATTTTCGTTTCATCAAGTAGGAAAATGGACATGTACTGGAGTACACAGGGTTATTGATCAAGTAGGAAAATGGAGTGATAGCAGCTTAAAGGCAAGCCATTGAGTTTGGCACGAACGATTAATGCTAATAAACGTGTTGACTTGTACATTCAACGCAATCAATTTTAATATCTTGCAGACTATGAAAACTAATTCTACACACCTTCGGCTGAAGCAGAGTTTCATAATGTTGTAACTTGTGTTGTGGCATCTTATCAGGACCATTCTCTAACTAGTGACGTGCCGTAAGAAATTATACAAATATCCTTGCACATAATCCTCATAAGGATGAAAGTAATAAGATGCGACTCCCACATAAGACGGATTTGGAGAGACAATTGTAATAAGAGATAAACTGAATTCAGTTTGCAAGAAAAGTTCAAGATACAAACTCACTCAGGTAACTTTATGAATATACTTATACATGCATCTTTTTGCAACACAAAAGAAAGAAAGATAGACATTTTATCATTTCTGGTTAATCCAACTGACTCCGTGTCTACTCCCCAAGCGCAAAGGCAGTGGCGTCAAAGCTATCGGAGAGGCCAGTGCCGGTCTTAAAGGTGACCTTCTCCGGCGAGGCCTCAGGAACATAGACCTCAACAACGCTAAGCCAGAGCATCAGCTCCTTGGTCTTGACGCCAGTGATCTTCCTCAACTTCCCCTTCTCAGCAAATGCTGTCACCTCAGCTGCATATGACACAGTCTGCTTGATCTTCTTGAACGTGTGCTCAACCTTCTTCTTCCCTTGAACCAGCCACATAAACCCTGTGGCACGGTTGTACCCAAACTCCTGGATGTCCTCCATAGGCAGGAGGCCCTTGGGGAGGCCGAGCTCTTCCAGCAGCTCAACGGACTTCTTCCTGCAGATGGCATCTCCGGTGACAACCTCTGCGCCAGAGCGGTGGCTCTCAATTTGGGACGCCATTGGATCTTTGCTAGCGAGTATTTCTAACCTGGGAATATGTACTGTGTTGTATGCAAATGAGTTGTGGTTGTGTTTGATGGAACTTGAGGAAATGGGTGCACGTTTATATAGAGGTTCTAAGGCCTGTTTCAGTGTTACTTAATTCCGAAACTGGCTGTAATTGGTGACCTGAATTCAGAGGCAAAGCTGTAGGAAATGGACTCCTGAGTCCTGACCCTCATATGCAATAGCTCAACTGCACGTACAGGTAGCCATGTCTGACTTCTGAGCAGCATGCACACTATGACGGACAAAATCACTGACCAAGTCAAGAGAAGCACGTACGACTGTTTCAGTGTCTAGACGAAACAAGTCTTACAGTTAGCACACCATGACCGAGTCAGATGTCTAAAACTGGCCAGCCAGAGATGACCATCGGACACGAGTCCAGGTGAAAATTACATGCTGCTGCAGCAAATAAAATTGTAATTATATTGTTGGAATGTTACGAGTCAGCCACACATAAAGCTGCAGTGTTTAAATTTTCATACGCTCGCTCACAAACTTTATAAGGAAGGAATACTATATATATACTACAAGTCGATGTACTAGTGAATACAATCATCGACCATACAAGTATGAAAGTATCAAAAAGAAAAAAAACCCCATACAAGTATGAGAATAAGGCAACAGCTTACACGCAAGCCTGATAAATCTTGCCACTAATGAAGTAATGATTAAGCTAACTAATTTACGGACAAACTACCCCTTAAAACAGAACCTTTAGATTTTTTGAAGATAACATCTGCTGATTAATGAATAAAATTATCATTTGATAATAGTGGTTTTCTCATAAATAAGTACAGCATGTTGCACTTGTTAATTTGGCATAACATTTGCAGT
Source organism: Urochloa ruziziensis (assembly GCA_015476505.1). NCBI lineage: Eukaryota > Viridiplantae > Streptophyta > Magnoliopsida > Poales > Poaceae > Urochloa > Urochloa ruziziensis. The sequence continues at coordinate 13,322,891 of CM027119.1, read as the reverse complement.
AGCATAATTTGCTTCCCGTATCATTTTTATATTCTTCATGGCAAATTTTCTGAACTAATAATAAAATTAAGCCCAAAGGCAGTTTATTAGAGGGACTACCTTTTGAAATATAATATAAATAAATAAGAAGTAAAAACTATATTTTTTCAAAGTAAATTGCAGCTATAGCAAATTCTGAATATGTGATAAAGTGAAAATAAAAGGGAAAATCGAACTGAGGAAAACAAAAAGGACTGGGCTCGATGTTTCTTGTGCTGTTGGGTTATCATGGGCTTTTACTAGGCTGGACAAAACGAAGCCCATATAATTTGGGGTAAATGGGACCCGCACAGGCCCAGGAACGGCCCTGCCGCCGCCACCTGCACGCTCGCCTCCCTCTACTCTCACTGCGGCCTCGTTGGCATGGGCCCCGCCGCCGCCGCATTCTTGCTCCCCCGCTGCCGCCGCCGAGGACAGCGTCGCTGGCGCCCCAACTCCCCACGACTCCACAACTTGCCGTCTCCGTCGATTCAACCGCCAGCCGTGGTGCGCCTCCCGGAGCAAATCCCCTCGTCGGGCATTGCTGCCGCTGGCCGGTTAGTTACTACCCCTGTGCTTGGTCTATGCTGAATCGGCTCGGATCCGATTCACCGAGAGAGATGGAGGAATTCTTTGCCCGATAATTCGATTGAGAATCGGGGTACGAGGAAGCAACTGCGCGTTCTGGCAGCATCAGATTTCATTCCTGCAAAAGCAGTTCACTTTCCAAGAGTCGTTTTTGCTGATCTGCTCCAATGACGAACTGTACCAGAGCTGTGACACTGAGCAACATCTTTGGTGTAGTAGCTCTTGGACCAAAAGATTTGTGGAGTCTAATCATCAGAATCTTGCCTAAGCTGCTTGGTCTCCCTGTCAGTTTGATGAAGAAATTCAGGAAAGACAAGCATTTCTATCTGCCTCTAATAGAACTGAAGACTGTGGTTGGCACATTGCCGGAGCTGCCGCAGGACGTGCTGATGGATATCTTTGCCACCCTTGAGATCCCTGACCTTATACGAGCAGGTTGTGTCTGCTCGTCTTGGCGTTCCGCTTACAGATGCTTGCGTGACCTGGGGAAATACAAACATTCCCAAACACCATGCCTGCTTTGCACTTCTAGGTCTGCTGGTGAGAATGTAGCATGTCTATACAGCCTCGTGGAAAATAGGGCCTACAAGCAGTGGCGGATTTCTCGGTAGGGCCACCCTGGCCATGGCCCTAGGCGCAGGCCGGCTTTCTCCACTAGCCTATACACTGTAGCACAAAGGCCCAGCGCAGCTAGCGAATTTGGCCCATGGAGTGGCCCTAGGCGTTGGGCTGGGCCAGCTCCGCCCCTGCCTACAAGTTAACTCTACCGGGGCCTCCCATCCGCCGTAGCCTTCTGATTGGGTCCTCCAATGGCTGGTTGATTACTGCTGACAAGAGGTCTGAACTGCACCTTGTCAATCCCATTACTGGTGAACAGGTTTCTCTTCCATCAGTTATCACTATCGTGCAGGTGAAATCCATCACTGATGGTTCAGGTATCATCCACAAGTACAAATTATCACTGTACTCTGGACAGCATGAGGATGGGACACCTATGATATATGCTCTCGACAAGTTGCGCGAATACCTCTGTTTCAAGGCATTCGTGTTTCTTGATCCCTGCACCCGCAGCTATTTTGTGGTGCTCATCCACCATCCACGCTTTCAGCTTTCTTTTGCAAGATTAGGGGATGATAAGTGGACCTGGTTGCCACAAAATACACAATATAGGGATTGCATGTACAAGGATGGTTTATTGTATGCATTGACGGCACATGGAGAAATCGATGCCTTTGATCTCACTGCCTCCACTGTCACAATGAAGGTAATTATGAGCAAGGTTCAGGAATCCATCATTGCCTCTCGGAGCTGGTACATTATTTGGGCTCCATGGGGCGATATGCTGCAAGTTTGGAGAACTTTTTGTGTTCCTGAGTATAAGGATCGTGATGGTGATGTCCCAGAGGATGGCCGTGCAATGCCCTGGCCATGGTTCCGCACCACAAAAGTCACAATATATAAAGTGGACATGAAAGCAGGAGAGCTTGTGGAAACAAAGGCCTTGTCTAATCATATTTTATTTCTTGGGCACAACAATTCACTTTGTCTATGTGCTGATGAACACCCTCAATTGAAGGCAAATCATGCTTACTACACAGATGATCGCAGTGTACCGCCTGTGGCATTAAAGAGTGATATTGGAGTTCTGGACCTGGAAAATAGCAGCAGAAAGAAAATAGTGTCTCATATTTGGTCTAATTGGCCTTGTCCCATGTGGATAACACCCAATCCTACAAAAATTAATTTAGCATTCAGCAAATAGGACTATTTTAGATTTAGATATTAAGATTTGGGGATTATTCTTTATGGTTAATTTTGTGAAATGGAAAAGCTGTAAGGCAGATGTGAAAATTACATTATATGTTCTATAGGGGGAACAGATCAGAATGTTTGCTTGTGGGAAATCATGAAGGTTTTACTTCTGGTTTATATTCATCAATATGTTTCTTGTGGCATCTGTACATGCTAAAATGTGGATGGAGTTATACTCATCTGTCAGATGGTAAATATATTTGTATGTTGGCAACCAAAGGGTTACCTGTGATCAATTAATTGTCCCCAACAGAGGCTCTTAAGCTTCTAAAGAATTTTAGAAACAGATTTTGGTAATCACTCAAGCCCATTACCATTTTTTCTAGTACTTCAAGCTACATTTGCTTTACGGTTAAAAAACTAAACTAAAGTATACATAATAATCTCTTTGCTCTTGGGTTGGTTAGCCAAAAAATGCTCTAACGATTGTCATTGGACCATTAGTACTCCAAAAACTGTGGTTAGCATTTTCTCAAATCAGTCATAGCTCTATTTTTTTTAAAGCAGCTGGCTCATTTTCAGTGCCATCAATTAGCTGCATTCTTGCTGGATTATGTTATTGTTTCCATGCATGAATTTCCTGGCCAAGCTTTGTTAGTCATTACTTGATTTCTCCCTTAAACTAACTTTGCTGTTACTGCTGCGTGAGGAATGTTATTTCAGTAGCTTATTCCTGCTGTGGTGCATGACTTGGTTATTCTGCTGGATGAGATCAATCTCAGTTCGGTTGCTCTCTCATGATTACTCAGCAGAACTTTTGCTGGATATTTATTGACCCAGATTGCATTGAAGTCCTGAAACAGAATTATTAAGGATTATTATGTTTCAGCCCACTAGCAGTAGGACTGAACAAGAATGGGATCACAGCATAATTATTTTATCACAATTATCAGCCGAGAAAAATCACTAGTGGATCATTGGCACTATGAAGAAATATATTTCCATTTGATCAATCAAGCACAAGCAGGATAATTGATGTATAAAGGGCATCCGGCAATTGGTGCAAAAGAACAGCAAAACAAAAGAGCTTCATGTTAACTCTCAAATGAATACTTACTCATCCCATGAAAAAAATGCAATTTCGGCGTCTGGAAAAAGTTCACAAAGAAGTGCAATTGTATAATTGTATCAAAACTGCCTTCCCTAATTTTGTAATCAGATAAAGGAATTATAGGGAAGAGCTTTTGTTATATATATTCAGACATTGCTGTGCGGCACATTTAAGCCTGCAGCTGCCACACATACTAGTGCTTAATTGAGCAGTGAAAATGCAGTAAAATTGAAAGACATATCCTGCTATTACTGGAAACTGTAAGGTGGCAACCCCAGAAGATATATTTCCTATCAATAAAGCAGGGACAAAAGCCTTTCACTTTAGACATATACCAAATAAGTTGGACCATATCAATATCAACATAGTATAGGATACTAAAATTGGAGTTAACCACTGAAAGAAGTATAGCATATTCAACTCCTGGAACAAGCCATTAGTTACATAGGACCAGAAATCAAATTGCCAGCATCAAGGACTTAGGAAACTTATCCTACAAAATGGGCCCGAGGGACCTAAAAAACGAAGACTAAAAATGAAGATGACATCAGAATAATGTCTGCATCTTTGTCAATTTCTGCTCTCTCTCTTCTTCAAAAGATCTGACTGCTGTTCTCCTTAGCTTTGTGATCAGCTACTCTTCATCAATTATCCTGTTGAGCCCACCAACCTAAAATTGAGAGGAATATCAGAACTGAAGATCATTTACTTTTTAAAAAAAAAAAAGAACACAGAAGATAGCACAATTTCATTGGCATCATGTGGAATGATAAATCACCTGCAGGCTTAATGTGGCAAAAGTGGACATGCAACTGCCGCTCCCTGAGTGAGCCTACTCTAACCCGGCAAGTCACCGCTGGCACTGGGCAATGCTCCATGGGCCCTTCATCTTCATGGCTTGCATAGTGCATCATCTCCTGAAATACACATCAGTATTAGCCTAAAGGATTACAAAATGGTCTAAACTGTATACTAACAGATGTTTATGTCTCACTGACTCACTTTGTATGCCGGAAATATGCAATTGTCAGTTCGTTGCCTGTGAAAATAACACATGTGACAAAATGTGACGTTCTCAGGTTGGCATGCCGGAGGAGCAAGTTGCGAATCGAAGGGGGTTTCAGACTTTCAGGTGTCAGCTCAATTTCTCGCCCAATTTAAGTTGGCGTTCAGCAAATAATCCACGCTCTATCAGAGCGTGTCTGTTTTGTTTCCCCTCCTCGTGCACTTGCTTAACAAAGGTCTGATTTTAAATGCTTCAATGCTCTGTTCTTAATGGTTTCATGATTCACTTACCTACGGGGTGCCTGATTTTTTGGAATTTTTTATTTGCTTGTTTATCGCATTACCTGCAAAATTGGAGAGATTATAAGCAATTGATCCAACAAGGGATTACCCAGCTTACTCCAAACAAATCTCAAATTTAGCACCAGTTGTGTTGTGTGGATAGTAGTGGTAAATAGCATGAGTTCTTTTGGTGGGAGAGGTCTTAAGCAACAATGAGATTAGTGCTGGACTTAATTTTATTGTTAAGCTTGAGGTGTTATGTATTTATTGAAGCTATCTTGTATCTTAATTTCAGGAGTTCTTTTTTTTTTCAAAAAAGGTAGTTATACCATTCAATCTAGATATCCTCCGAATAATTAGTTGAATTATATACTATATACTAACCCATGTCTATGTAGAGTTTATTTACCACTTGGGACATAACTCTCATGCATTATATGTGTGACTTCACAATGAACGCAACATAAATAATATTTTGAAAACTTCACAGCATTGCCAATAATCCTCACATTGAGGTTCCATTTCATTCCATAATCTACATCGATAGGGTATGTCTAGTAGAATAAATCATAATACTCATTACGGAGTAGCTGAAATCAAGATGATGTACAAGAGGGAAGGGGGGGTATTTGGAGGCAATACTGAAGTACTGTGCTCTCCACGTGAGCCCAATGTCGTCCGATGCATACATAATGGCATGTCTCAAAGAATGGTGAAATTGTAATGATGTGGCTATTACAATCGTAAGGATAAACTGAGAATTTATTTGGCGTGGATCCAATTAACTAAAAAAATATAAGCTCGTTGGCGTAATTGGGTTCGGAGATTTTTTTAGACCTAGAAAAGGTTTACTTTTTCTTAATAAAAAATCATAGGGCTCTTCACCTCATCAGGTCAAGTTTTTTTTCCTAAAAAGGTCTAGGAACATGTATGAAACTAATAACACTATATACTACTTTTGTACTACATTAATCGTATTTCCTAAGTATAGAAAATATGCGCCGATGCACATGTAAAAAAAAGATTTACAGAATAAAACTAATGGATTGATGGACTTGCATACTATACTCATCAATATTAATCGCTGGATTCGGTAAAAAATTATTAATCAGTGGTGCAAATTAGCCTAAATTAAATGGCGCTTGCAATGCGGGGGCTCCTATACATCTTATGGAAGGGAAATAAGGCATCCATCTATAGAGCCAACTAAGACCCGGTTAGTGACGGGCTGTTCAACATTTCACTGCAAAAATGTTAGATACAAATGTTGACCAACATTTTTTACGAGAAAAGTTGAAGCTACAATTTCTGATTCAGAAATGTTGGACCCGAACATCAACATTTTCGAAAAATATTGAGTCTCAATATTTTTTCACCAACATTTTCAAAAAATGTTGAGCCATCTTCTAGAAATGTTGATCAACATTTTTTTGAAAAAAGATAAACCTACAAAAATTTCAAAAATATTGAACCTCAACATTTTTCAAAAAAAAAGTTGATCAACATTTTTTAAACTCAACAATTTTCACCAACATTTTTCAAAAACGTTAAAGCTCAACAAAATTTTGTCGACATTTTTCTAAAAAAGTTCACATTAAAAAAAAAGTTTGCCATCGGCCTAGGCCTTCTTCTCCAGCTCCGGTGCGGCGTGAGGTCAGGAACGATGCCCAGGGCACGCAGGGCGACGGCGGCCAGGGCGCGCATGGGGTGCGACGTGGGCGGCGATAGCCAAGGCGCACGCGGGACAGCGACGCATCGGCCGGGCATCGAGGCTGGCGGCGGCACGGAGAGGTGCAGGTGCAGCACGGCCGCAGTCGGGGCGGAGACGTGGCGGTCGACGACGGCCTGGGCACGGCGCAACAGAAGGGCGACAGGGGGCGGCAACGCGGGTAGGGTACTAAAGACGGTATTTGATTGAGCCCTATCTGGTGCTGATTTTGGGCCACTGCCGACAGGAAAAAAAAACCTCTACAGCCCACGAGGCTCCAGAGCCCACTGGGCCAAAATAAGGTACTCGGCCTACTACGTCCACCTCAAGCATCGGGACAGGCGGGCCGCCGCCGCCGCCTTGTTGCTCCGCCGCCGCCGCAGACGAAGACAGCGTCGACGACGCCCCAACTCACCACGTCTCGCCATCTCCATCGATTCAACCGCCGGCCGTGGTGCATCTCCCCGACCAAATCCCCTCGTCGGACATCGCTGCCGCTGGCTGGTTAGTTACTACCCCTGCTTGGTCTGTGACTCTGTGCTCAAGTGGGGTCGGATTCGATTGACTGAGAGTCGAAGCAATTCTTTGCTAGATGAATTCGATTGGAAGTCGGGGTACTAAGAAGCACTTGTGGGTTCTCGCGGCATCAAATTTCAGTTGAAGTCCGACTTTTTTTGTTCTCGGTGATCCAGCAAGTTTAAGTCCCAGGTGTTGTTTTCGGACTCGGATTCGCTTCACCTACTCGGAATCAAGAGTCTGGAAGGTGGCCTCCGCCGGTGATCTATTTAAGTGCAACCAGGATCTGCTTGCCCCGTCCAAGTTTGCAGCTTTGCAAGTATTCCTGCAAAAACAGTTCATCTTCCAAGAGTCAAGTTTGCTGATCTGCTTCAATGGCGGCCTGTACCAGAGCTGCAACAATGAACAGCCTGTTTGGTGTAGTAGCTCCTGGACCAAAAGATTTATGGAGTCTATTCTTCAGAATCTTGCCCAAGCTGCTTGGTCTCCCTGCCAGTTTGATGAAGAAATTCAGGAAAGGCAAGAATTTTCATTTGGCACTGGCGGAACTGGAGACTTCGGTTGGCACATTGCAGGAACTTCCACAGGAGGTGCTGATGGACATCTTTGCCACCCTTGAGATCTGTGACCTTATACGAGCAGGTTATGTCTGCTCATCTTGGCGTTCCGCTTACACATGCTTGCGTGACCTGGGGAAATATAAACATTCCCAAACACCATGCCTGCTTTACACTTCTAGGTCTGCTGGTAAGAATGTAGCATGTCTATACAGCCTCGTGGAAAATAGGACCTACAAGTTAACTCTACCGGGGCCACCCATCCGGCGTAGCCTTCTGATTGGGTCCTCCAATGGCTGGTTGATTTATGCTGATAAGAGGTCTGAGCTGCACCTTGTCAATCCCATCACTGGTGAACAGGTTTCTCTTCCATCAGTTATCACTATCGAGCAGGTGAAACCCATCACTGATGGTTCAGGTATCATTCACAAGTACAAATTATCATGGTACTCTGGACATGTGCATGAGGATGGGACACCGATGAGATATGCTCTCGACAAGTTGCGTGAATACCTCTATTTCAAGGCATTCGTGTTTCTTGATCCTTGCACCCGCAGCTACTTTGTGGTGCTCATCCACCATCCACGCTTTCAGCTTTCTTTTGCAAGATTAGGGGATGATAAGTGGACCTGGTTGCCACAAAATACAGGATATAGGGATTGCATGTACATGGATGGTCTATTATATGCATTGACGGCACATGGAGAAATCAATGCCTTTGATCTCACTGCATCCACTGTCACAATGAAGGTAATTGTGAACAAGATTGAGAGTTACCCCTCTGCCTTGAAGAGCTGGTACATTATTTGTGCTCCATGGGGCGGTCTGCTGCAAGTTTGGAGAACATTTAGTGTCCCTGAGCAGAAGGATGAGGATGAGGATGGTGATCCATGCTTCCACACCACAAAAATCACAATATATGAAGTTGACTTGAAAGCAAAAGATCTTGTGGAAACAAAGAGCCTGTCTAATCATATTTTATTTCTTGGGCACAACAATTCACTTTGTCTCAGTGCTGATGAATACCCTCGATTGAAGGCAAATCATGCTTACTACACAGATGATCGCAGTGAACCGCCTGTGGCATTAAAGAGCGTTCCTCGTGATATTGGAGTTCTGGACCTTGAAAATAGCAGCAGGAAGAAAGTTGCATCTCAGATTTGGTCTAATTGGCCTTGTCCCACGTGGATAACACCAAATCTTACAAAGATGAATTTAGCATTCAGCAAATAGGATTATTTTATATTTAGGAGATTATCCTGTATGGTTAATTTTTATGGGATTGGACAGCTGCAAGTCAGATATCAAAATTATATGTTCTTTGGGGGGAACACATCGGTATGTTTCCATGTGGGAAAATCAAAAGGTGTTACTCCGGGTGTATATACTAAAAGGTGGATCTGCTAGAAGGTAGATATACTCATCTAGCAGAAGGTAAATATATTTGTATGTTGGCAGCCAAAGTGTTATACTTGCTCTCAACATCAAGGTTTAAAATTTCGTTTTCGGAATTTTTTCGGTCACCAGCGAAATTACCGAAATTCGTGAAATTCGGGAATTTCGGTCAACCCAATTGAAAAAATGGTGATTTAAATTGTTAAAAAATGCTATTATTTTTTCTATGAAGTTTGTGTTAACAGAGAGCAGCTTAGTGGAGTGATTTGATTTGATTGTCTACAACTAAATGTGCAAGTGAAGGAGGTGGACCCGCCTGTCATTGAGAGAGAAACACAAAATTAGAGTAAATAGCAAGAATCGAACCCAAAATCATGTGTAGTACAAGATGGAGGCTTCACCATGCAATGTTGCTTAGCTAGTGTTGTTTCTAGCTTAAGATTGACATTTTATATTTTAATGTTCCTAAATTTTTGTACCGAAATTGCATTTTTCGGTCACGAACGAAAAACCTGAAATTCGGGAAATTTTGGTGAAATTTCGCCGAAATTTTTAACCTTGCTCAACATAGCTCTTAATCTTCTAAAGAGTTTCAAATAGGTTTTGGTCATCACTCATGAGTCATTTCCATTTTTTTTGGTACTTTAAGCTACATTTGCTTTATGGTTATTAAAAGAATAAACTACCATGTACTTCGCTGATATTGTTGAAAGAGGGTTATTGGTTTCGTTTGCTTATTCCTGCTGGGGTGCTTGACTTGGTTATTCTGCTGGATGAGATCAATCTCAGTTCAGTTTGCTGTCTCGCGATTAGTCGTTGAAACTTTTGCTGGATATTTGTTGTCCCATATTGTATTGAAGTCCTAAAACGGAATTATCAAGGAGTATTATGTTTCAGCCTTGTCCTTTACACAACAATTATCCTGCTTGTGCCTGATTGATCAAATGGAAATATGTTTCTTTGTTGTGCCAATGATCTACTAGTGAATTTTGTCTGTTGATAATTGTGATAAAACAATTATGCCATGAGTCGTTCTTGTTCAGTCCTACTGCTATTGGTGGGATACCCTGAGTTCTGTTTATTTCTACATGGAATTATCGGGAAGAGCTTTTGCTATATATAGTCAGACATTATAGATGAACAGCTGCTGAGTTGGCCCATTTAAGCCTGTAGCTGCCACACATACTAGCGCTTGATTGAACAGTGAAAATGCAGTAGAATTCTAAGACATCCTGCTATTGTCGGAAACTGTAAGGTGGCAGGTGGCAAACCCAGAGGATATATTTGCTATCAATAAAGCAGGGACAAAAGCCTTTGGTCTTACATTGATACTAATAAGTTGGACCATATCAACATATAGTATAAAATACAAAAATTGGAGTTATCACTAAAAAAGTACAGCATATTCAAAACTTCAGGAGACAAGCCATTAGTTACATAGGACCAGGGGAGGGTCCTGATCAAATTTCCAACAAATTCAAGGGCTTAGGAAACTCATCCTACAATGGGACTTAAGTCCAAAAAAAACAAAGACTAAAAATGAAGACGGACATCAGAATAATGTCTGCATCTGTCAGGCTATCATCTAGAATTTCTCTGCCTTCTTCAAAGGATCTGACCGTTGTTCTCCTTTGCTTTGTGATCAGCAACTCTCCATCAATTATCCTATTGAGCCCACCAACCTAAAATTGAAATATCAGAACACAGAAGATCATTTACTTTTTAAAAAAAAAAGAAGAAAAGAACACAGAAGATCACACAATTTCATTGGCATCATGTGGAATGATAGATCACCTGCAGGCTTAGTGTGGCAAAAGTGGACATGCAGCTGCAACTCCCTGGGTGAGTCGCCTACTCTAATCTGGCAGCCGTCCTCTGTGCAAGGCTGCATGGGGCCTTCATCTTTATGGCTTGCATAGTGCATCATCTCCTGCATTGCACATCAGTATTAGCCTAAAGGAATAGAAAATATTTAAACTGTACACTAACAGATGTTCATGCCTCACTGACTCACTTCCTTTGCAGGAAATATGCAATTATCATCTCTCTGCCAGTGAAAAAACACATGTGACAACACGTGACTGTCTCAGGTTGGCGTGTGCTGCAACTTCTGCCATTTTGGAGCTGGCTCGCCGTCCACCATGTATTCTTCTTCGCTCTACACACAATGTGTCAATGTCCATTACTACTTTGCAATAATTTTTGACAAAAAACGAAGATGGGGAAAAACTCAAAAAAAAAATCATATATATTGTATTAGACATGTACTGCAACCATCAAGGTTCAAGACCAATGTGCTAATCCATTACTACTTTGCAATACTTTGGATAGCAGAAAGCATAGCCAAATACAACATCAGAAACTTAAGGAGGAAATGTAGTTCAATCAACCATATTGTAAGTACTATGCTACGTGATGTAAGAAATTACACAGATACCCTTTGCACATAATCCTCATAAGGATGAAAGTAATACGATGCAACTCCCACATAGACTATGTACATTTGGTCATTTGTTATAAGAGATGAAAACATTCATATGAACTGAATTCAGTTTTTCAGAAAACTTCAAGATACAAGCTCACACGGACAACTGTAGTGACATACTTATACATGCACCATTGCAACACAAAGAAAAAAAAAGACAAATATTTCATCATTTTAGGTAATCCAACTGAGTCCGTGTTTACTCCCCGAGCACAAAGGCAATGGTGTCAAAGCTATCGCAAATGCCAGTGCCAGTCTTGAAGGTGACCTTCTCGGGCGAGGCCTCAGGAACATAGACCTCAACAACACTGAGCCAGAGCATCAGCTCCTTGGTCTTGACACCGGTGATCTTCCTCAACTTCCCCTTCTCAGCAAATCCTGTCACCTCAGCTGCATATGACACGGTCTGCTTGATCTTCTTGAACGTGTGCTCGACCTTTGTGGGGGATATAGTACCCGGGTACCTCACGAGCAAGCTTGGCAGCCCACCAAAAGGGGGCGGCCCAGCCCACCGTTCTGGACCTGAAGACGTGCGGGACAAGTCGGCGCACGAAGGAAGGATCTGGAAGGAGAAGTTCTAGTTGGAATAGGAATTATTGTAAAGAAGGAAAGGATTCTTAGAGATAGGATCGGATACAAACCGACTTGTAACCCTGCCCCCCGATATATAAGGCGGGCAGGGACCCCCTCAAAAACAACTCGAATCATCAGACAACAACTCAACACGCAATACAACACCCCAAAACAGGACGTAGGGTATTACGTCGAGTCGACGGCCCGAACCTGTATAAACCCCTGTGTCTGTCCATCCTAACCATCCTGCTTCCGATCTTTGCGATCTTCCCTGCATTACAAATCACTTCCGTGGGCTACCCCGTGGAAGACTGCCGGAGATAATATCACCGACAGTGGCGCGCCAGGTAGGGGGTATCGCCGAGATCAATCTGGTAAGCTCGATGGATCGCGTCAAGATCTTGGACAGCTGCAACCTCCCGGACATCGACGAAGTCGAGATCCAGTTCGGGGACGTCATCACCGCCGCCTTGGATACCCAAGCGGCAGGAGCTACGGTCGCCACGGAGGTCTCCTCTCTGGCGCCGACTTCGGCCATCACGGCCCAATCCGGTCCGATCGCATCTGATCGTGCCGGATCTACCCCGCTGAGTCCATCGCAAAACGCGAGGCCAGACCAGTCGGGAACAGATCTACAATCACTCGGTTCCGATCCGACTCCTGAGAGTCGCGTCGCCGAATCATCGCAGAGCGTAAACGCTCAACCAACACGCGTCCAGAGCCCTGAGGTCATTACTGTTCAGACCCCTGGCTTTTGCGCGCTTGCTCGGAAGCAGAAGATGAAGGACATCGTCCAGACAGATGATTACTTCTCTGGGAGCGACTCCTACGGATTAGATCTACTGGGACCCTCAATCCTGGACGATCTGTCGGAAGGATACACAGTGTCCGATGCCTCCACAGAGCCGGAACTACTAGGATCACTCGGAGAATTGACTCCGAGTAGTTTGGAGCGTTATACGCCCACATCCGACTTCTCCGAGTCCGAGGAAGACTACCTCGCGCAAGAGGGAGTCGGATCATATTGCTACATGGTGGCGCCAGCAACGCCAACCAATCCTGTCTCAGGAAGACGAGGTCACTCCAGCTGAGGAGACGACTGAAGCCAGGAACCAGCGTCGAGGACGCAACGCCAGTCGGGCGACTCGCAGAGCCGCACGACCGCGCGGAGCCACCGCGTCAGGATCTGGCGCTGCTCAACTCCAGGAACCACACTCTGAAGATCATCGTCGCCAACGGGATCAACACGACCGGAGGAGCACCCGGAACCTGATGCGTGACGGCATGTTCGAGTTCAACGGATACGACGTCTACGAGACACCGGTCCAGAACCTCGTTACTATCAACGAGGAAATCAATCGGCTGCCACCTAACACTCCGGGCCTGGAAAAGGTAAGGGCTCTCGTGCAGGCCGCCTCCGTCCAGGTTCACCAGATGCAAGGCAGAACGACCACGGACGCTCCTGAGCCCGGTCCATCTCGACACCGGGCCGGCGGCGGATCGGGTCGTGATGAAGACCTCCGCACCACGATCAACAGAGATCGAGATGCGAGGGACGTCATCACCAACAGCACCGAAGAGCGCCACCGTGAGGAAATCCGACGGCGCGAAGAGTACGATCGGGATCATGGAAATCCCCGTCGTAACCCCAACAGGAGCGGCTACTCGACGGAGTCAGACTACTCTGACCTCTCCGGTAGCCCAAGGCGCGGCAACAATGGCGGTCGCACTCCGCCACGAGGACGAGTGCTTCCACCACCCAGGCGACCGACTCCGCCGAGAGATCGAACTCCACCGCGCAGCAGGACCTACCGACGGGACCGAACTCCACCCAGGACTCGGAACTATCGGAGGACCCGTTCCCCGCCCAGGGACCGGGATCGCAGGAGGGACAGCACACCCCCAAGAGCAGCTGACGGATCGGGTCCGAGCGATTCCCGCCCTAGAGGTCGGATCGGCGGATTCCAGTCGTTCACCGAGCGCTTAAGAAGCGTGACATGGCCCAGAGGCTTCAAACTGTCGGATATCGACAAGTACGACGGGAAATCTGACCCATCTCAATGGCTTCAGATCTACTACACCGCCGTACAAGCGGCCGGCGGCGACGAGGACGTGATGGCAAACTATCTCCCCATCATGCTCACCAAGGACTGCCGCAACTGGCTGGCAGGACTCCCGCAGGACGCCATCGACAACTGGGAGCAGCTTACCGAACTCTTCATCGGTAACTATCTCGGTACCTGGGAAAGGCCCGGGAGCAAGCGGCTCCTCGGTCAGATCAGGCAGCGCAAGAACGAGACCCTGCACGACTTCGTGCGCAGGTTCTCAGAAAAGCGCAACTCCATCACGGACGTCACGGATCAGGAGGTGATGTCAGCTTTCCAGCGCGGCATCTCCGACGGGAGACTGATTCACAAGTGGACTCGGAAGCCACCCGCGACTGTCAATGACATGTTCCGGGTCGCTAGCACGTGGGCGGACGCAGAGATCGCGGAAAAAGAACAACTCAGCGAGATCAGAAGTCGCTGGGAAGAAGAGAACAAGACGACTCGCAAACGCGACCGCCGCGAGGACGAAGACCGACACGACGACCATCGACGCAATGACAGCCAACCTCGCAAGAAGAAGAGCGAGGGAGACATGGTCGCCGCCCTGGACCGGTCCAGAGGCCGGGTAACTCCAGAGGACTTCCAGCGCATGCTCGATGAGCAATGCCCTTACCACAAGCACAAGCACTCGGCGCGAGAGTGCTACGGGCTCAAGCGAGCCTTCACTGGAGGCAACAGAGGCCCTCCATACAGAAAGAGGAACGATGGTTCCCCGCGAGACGACAGGCGGAACGACGAGCCCGGCGACGACTTCCAGGAAGCCGACCGAGTGGTGCGCATGATCTATGGCGGACCAGAGTTCGAGTCGAAGCGCCAGCAGAAGCTCACCCATCGCCAGGTCATGCACGCGAGGGAGCCACCGGTACCTGAGTACCTCAAGTGGTCGGAAGTTCCGATCACATTCACCCGGGAGGATCATCCAAACTTCATACCGAAGCCCGGGTCCCATGCCTTGGTAGTAGCCCCGACGATTCGCAACGTTCGGCTCACCAAGGTACTAGTCGACGGTGGCAGTGGCCTGAACATCCTTTTGCTAACACATTGAAGGAGCTCGGCCTGACTACTCTCGACCTGAGTCCCCCCCAATCCGCGTTCTACGGTTTGATACCGGGAGAGGGAGCAGAACCACTCGGGCACATCACACTGCCCGTTACCTTCGGAGACCGGAACAATTACCGGACCGAGCACATGCAGTTCACGGTGGCGAACTTTGAAACTGCATACCACGCCATCCTCGGGAGGCCGGCGCTCGCCAAGTTCATGGCGATTCCTCATTACGTCTACTTGCAGGTCAAGATGCCAGGACCCAAAGGCGTAATCACCGTCTTGGGAGACGTCCGAGTCGCATACACATGCGAGCAGGAAACTCTCAACGCGGCAGCCGCCCTGGACATGTCCAAGCGCATGGAACAAGTACTGGCTGCATCACAGGAGGTGGACAAGGACGCTCTAGAGATCCCCACCAAGAAGCCAGCGAGAGAAGCCATCGCGCCAAGCAAGGAGACGGAGCTGAAGAGGATCTCTCTGGACTTGGACGACCCGAAGAAGACGGCCATCATCGGGGCAGAGTTAGACCCCAAATAGGAAGAAGTGCTCGTCAAATTCCTAAGGGAAAACGCCGACATATTCGCGTGGAAACCATCCGATATGCCAGGTGTCCCAAGGGAACTTGCCGAGCACTCCTTGAAGGTCAATCCGACTGCTAAACCGATCAAGCAAAGGCTTCGTCGATTCGCGCAGGACCGCAAGGAGGCAATTAGGGCAGAGATTACAAAGCTGTTAGCAGCCGGGTTTATTCAGGAGGTGTTCCACCCCGACTGGTTAGCTAATCCAGTTCTTGTAAGAAAAAAGAATAATAATGATTGGAGAATGTGCGTCGATTATACAGATCTCAACAAAGCTTGCCCTAAAGACCCCTTCGTTCCCCCCCCGCATCGATCAAGTCGTTGACTCCACGGCAGGCTCCGCCCTGCTCTGCTTTCTCGATTGCTACTCAGGTTATCACCAGATAGGCCTGAAGTTGGAAGACCAAATAAAAACCGCGTTCATCACGCCGTTTGGTGCCTTTTGTTATAACACAATGGCCTTCGGTCTGAAGAACGCAGGCGCAACCTATCAGAGGACGATTCAAGCATGTCTGGATCAATTGATCCCAGACATAGTAGAAGCCTACATCGACGACATCGTGGTCAAGATCATGAACCCCGAGGACATGATAGGGAACCTGACAAAGGTCTTCGAACGCTTGCGCGTATTCCGGTGGAAGCTCAACCCGGAAAAGTGTGTCTTCGGAGTACCCTCAGGTAAACTACTCGGCTTCATGGTCAGCAACCGCGGGATCGAGGCAAATCGCGAGAAGATCACGGCCATCACCAAGATGCTACCACCAACCTGTCAAAAGGATGTGCAGAAGCTTACTGGATGCATGGCAGCGCTCGGTCGTTTCATATCACGACTCGGCGTTCGCGGATTGCCGTTTTTCAAACTGCTCAAGAAGCAGGACAAGTTCGTGTGGGATGACGAGGCGAAGCAATCTTTCCAGGAACTCAAAGACTACCTGCAGAGCCCTCCCATCCTCGTCCCACCTCAACCAAGAGAACAGCTCTACCTCTATATCTCTGCTACTCCCCGAGTGGTTAGCACGGTACTAGTGGTCGAGCGTCCTGAAGAAGGACACGCATATGGAGTTCAGCGACCAGTCTACTTCGTCAGCGAGGTCCTGACCGTATCTAAGGTACGCTACCCCCATGTGCAGAAATTGCTCTACGGAGTTCTCATCTCAGCAAGAAAGCTGAAGCACTACTTCGAGGCCCATCCAATCTCGGTTGTGAGCGAAAATCCTTTAGGGGAAATCCTCCATAACCGAGACGCCAGCGGCCGAATCGTCAAGTGGTCAATAGAATTGGCTGCCCACCACATAAACTTCGTCCCGCGTACTGCTATCAAGTCTCAGGTCTTGGCCGACTTCGTAGCAGACTGGACAGAAAACCAAGCTCCGGCTGACGACGAGGTAGTTGAGTACTGGGAGATGTACTTTGATGGCTCCCTCCAGATAAAAGGAGGCGGCGCAGGCGTACTCCTGATCTCTCCAAGTGGACAGGAATTAAAATACGTCCTTCAAATCATGTTCCCAGTATCCAACAACGCAGCCGAGTACGAAGCAGCCTTGCACGGTCTCCGCATTGCAGTATCTTTGGGCATCAAACGCCTGATGGTACGTGGGGACTCTGCCCTGGTCATAAACCAGGTAAACAAGGACTGGTCCAGGACCAACGAGAAGATGGACGCATACTGCGAAGAAATCAGGAAGCTGGAAGGGAAATTCTATGGCTTAGAGTTCCATCACGTGGTGCGCGACCATAACAAGGCAGCAGATGAGCTCGCTAAGATGGGGTCCACCCGTGAAGGCGTCCCACCCGGAGTTTTCATACAAGATCTTGTCAAACCATCTATCAAGATAAACCCGGATGGTACTGTCGCGGAGCAACAAGTCGGAGAATCCCCAGAGTCAGCCACATTAGTGGTAGACGAAGCGTTGGACTGGAGGACCCAGATCATCGACTATCTGGACAGCGGCATATTGCCCGCAGAGGTCGCGGAAGACAAAGATCTAAACTCGCTCCACGAACAAATCGTGCGGCGCAGCAAAAGCTACGTCATCATCGGAGACAAGCTGTATCGTCGATCTGGAGCTTCCCAAATCCTCCAAAAGTGCGTAAGTCGCGCTGAGGGTATAGAGCTCTTGACAGACATACATAAAGGAATATGTGGCAATCACGCCGGGGCTAGAACCATTGTTGGTAAAGCTTTCCGGTCTGGTTTCTACTGGCCGACTGCCGTAGCAGACTCAGAAAATATCGTGCGGCGCTGCAAAGGGTGTCAGTATTTTGCAAGGCAGATACACGCACCCGCACAACAGCTGCAAACCATACCAGCGTCCTGGCCCTTCGCTTGTTGGTGCCTGGATATGATTGGTCCATTCAAGAAGGCTCCTGGTGGTTTTGACCATGTCCTTGTAGCTATTGACAAGTTCACCAAGTGGATTGAGGTGAAACCAGTCAGAAAGCACACGGCAGCCAAGACCATCGAGTTCTTCACCGACATCACCCACCGCTTCGGAGTCCCAAATCGTATCATCACAGATAATGGTACGAACTTCGTGGCGCAGGAGTTTAAAGACTGGTGCAGCGAGAGGAGCATCAAGCTATGCCCTGCATCCGTGGCACACCCAAGGGCCAATGGCCAAGTCGAAAGAGCCAATGGCGAAATAATCAAGGCGCTCAGGGCCCGGATATTCAAGCAGCTGAAGCAACATGACGGACGATGGATCAAGGAATTGCCAGCTGTAGTCTGGGGGCTGCGTACCCAGCCGAGTCGTGCCACGAAGCAAACTCCGTTCTTTTTGGTTTACGGCTCGGAAGCTATCCTACCAACGGACCTCACATACGGCTCCCCCCGAGTGGAGTTCTATGATGAATACGACGCGCAAGTGGCGCGCATTGAAGACCTCGACAGCATCGAGGAAAAGAGATTGGCTGCCCAGATCCAAGCCGCGCGTTACGCTCAGGTCCTGCGACGTTATCACGATCGATCAGTTAAGCAGAGATCCTTTGAAGCAGGCGATTTGGTTCTGAGGAGGAAGCAAGACACCAAGGGCGCGCACAAGCTTGCGTCCCCTTGGGAAGGGCCATACATCATCAAGTCAGTGAGTCGCCCAGGCTCATATCGCCTCATGACGGAAGACGGCGTAGACATCCCAAATCCATGGAACATCGAGCACTTACAGCGTTTCTACGCCTGAATCAGTTATGTATTTATCTTTTTATTTTAGATTTATTTTTTCCGAGTGATTTTGGAGGGTAGTCACCCCCAGTTACGACTCGGCAGATTTATAATGAGTTATCAATAAAGTTGATTTCATCTTTCATCTATTTCTACTACTCGCATTTCCTCTTTCGCGTCACGCACATAAAGTATGAGTGGAACAAACCTTAAATCGAGAGGGAAAGTACTCGCCAAGTCAAAGCTCTAAACGTACGACAAAGACTCTGCGGCATGAGACTGAGACCAACGAGGCTAATCTACTCCGTAACAGGTCAACCACTCAGAAATTAAGGCCAGCGCAGAAAGAAAGGGAGTTGTAGACCAATAAAAACTTATATACAATAATGACAATTCAAACATTGTTCAAACAGTACTAGTTCGACCAAATACTACAAATATTTTATTTACATTGCAGGGTCACCAGCACCAGACGGGGCCGCTTCATCCGAGTCATCAACAACATCCTTGGACAGGACATTGGCGATGGGCTCGACTTCATGGAGCAGTCTGCCCACGTCGTCTTCGAGGTAGCCGGCAGCATACCCGCGGCCGAGTGGCTCCAGGTCTGACGCCGGGAACAGCGACTTGAGCACCGTCAGGACATGGCCACAGCTGGCCTGGCTGATGGAGCAGAGCTGCCGCCGGAAGTAGCGTGGGAGCGCCCGAACGCGGTCGAGGATGGAAGCCGAAGACGATGACGCCTCCGGCTCGATCTCCATCCGCCACCACTCGGATAGCGTCCTCCAGCGCTATCTTCTCGGTGCGCAGCGCCTCAGCTTCACCTTGCAGCCGGGCCACCTTGGCAGTGAGCTCTGCGAATTGGGACATAATCCGATATCGATAATCTACAGAAAGTTAGATCTGAATAATATTTTCACGTCTGACAGAAAAACAAACAAGGAAGAACATACCTCTGAGCTCGTGCACGGCCTGGGCCTCGTTGAGCTTAGCCTGCTCTACCTCCCCGCGTAAATCGCGAGTGGTACGCTGGGCTTCCTCCAACTCAGCCTGGCGCTCGACCGCAGCAGCCTCGAGCTCAGCCACTCGGGCCACCAAGGAGTCGGCCTTAGCAACTGCGGAAGATAGTTCTTGAATAACCGAGGCTTTGGCCTCGGCATCAGCAGCTAAGTCCTGCAAAAACAAGTCAGATGACAATATGAATTGATGTACCACTCGGTACTTGATATCAACAAGATAAGTAGCTCAGGAAATACCTTGGCTATGTGGCCCATGCGAAGATGGAGTGACATGAACTCCTCCAGAGGAGTCATGGGAGCACCACCACTCATAGCGCCGACCACCGCAGAGGCAATCACGACCGCCGCAGTCTGGGGCTCCTCCACTGCTGCAGTCGGTTCAACCACAGGAGCAGGCTTGTGGGGATATAGTACCCGGGTACCTCACGAGCAAGCCTGGGAGCCCACCAAAAGGGGGCGGCCCAGCCCACCGTTCTGGACCTGAAGACGTGCGGGACAAGTCGGCGCACGGAGGAAGGATCTGGAAGGAGAAGTCCTAGTTGGAATAGGAGTTATTGTAAAAAAGGAAAGGATTCTTAGAGATAGGATCGGATATAAACCGACTTGTAACCCTGCCCCCCGATATATAAGGCGGGCAGGGACCCCCTCCAAAAAGATCTGAGCAACTACACCACAAACCAACTCACAATCTACGCAATACAACACCCCAAAACAGGACGTAGGGTATTACGTCGAGTCGACGGCCCGAACCTGTATAAACCCTTGTGTCTGTCCATCCTAACCATCTTGCTTCCGATCTTTGCGATCTTCCCTACATTACAAATCACTTCCGTGGGCTACCCCGTGGAAGACTGCCGGAGATAATATCACCGACAGTGGCGCGCCAGGTAGGGGATATCGCCGAGATCAATCTGGTAAGCTCGATGGATCGCGTCAAGATCTTGGACAGCTGCAACCTCCCGGACGTCGACGAAGTCGAGATCCAGTTCGGGGACGTCATCACCCGCCGCCTTGGATACCCAAGCGGCAGGAGCTACGGTCGCCACGGAGGTCTCCTCTCTGGCGCCGACTTCGGCCATTACGGCCCAATCCGGTCCGATCGCATCTGATCGTGCCGGATCTACCCCGCTGAGTCCATCGCAGAACGCGAGGCCAGACCAGTCGGGAACAGATCTACAATCACTCGGTTCCGATCCGACTCTTGAGAGTCGCGTCGCCGAATCATCGCAGAGCGTAAACGCTCAACCAACACGCGTCCAGAGCCCTGAGGTCATTGCTGTTCAGACCCCTGGCTTTTGCGCGCTTGCTCGGAAGCAAAAGATGAAGGACATCGTCCAGTCGGATGATTACTTCTCTGGGAGCGACTCCTACGGATTAGATCTACTGGGACCCTCAATCCTGGACGATCTGCCGGAAGGGTACACAGTGTCCGATGCCTCTACAGAGCCGGAACTACTAGGATCACTCGGAGAATTGACTCCGAGTAGTTTGGAGCGTTACACGCCCACATCCGACTTCTCCGAGTCCGAGGAAGACTACCTCGCGCAAGAGGGAGTCGGATCATACTGCTACATGGTGGCGCCAGCAACGCCAACCAATCCTGTCTCAGAAGATGAGGTCACTCCTGCTGAGGAGACGACCGAAGCCAGGAACCAGCGTCGAGGACGCAATGCCAGTCGGGCGACTCGCAGAGCCGCACGACCGCACGGAGCCGCCGCGTCAGGATCTGGCACTGCTCGACTCCAGGAGCCTCGCTCTGAAGATCATCGTCGCCAACGGGATCAACACGAGCGGAGGAGCGCCCTGGAACTTGATGCGCGACGGCACGTTCGAGTTCAACGGACACGAGGTCTACGAGACACCGGTCCAGAACCTCGTTACTATCAACGAGGAAATCAATCGGCTGCCGCCTAACACTCCGGGCCTGGAAAAGGTAAGGGCTCTCGTGCAGGCCGCCTCCGTCCAGGTTCACCAGATGCAAGGCAGAACGACCACCGACGCTCCTGAACCCGGTTCATCTCGACACCGGGCCGGCGGCGGATCGGGTCGTGATGAAGACCTCCGCACCACGATCAACAGAGATCGAGATGCGAGGGACATCATCACCAACAGCACTGAAGAGCGCCATCGCGAGGAAATCCGACGGCGCCAAGAGTACGATCGGGATCATGGAAATCCCCGTCGTGACCCCAACAGGAGCGGCTACTCGACAGAGTCAGACTACTCTGACCTCTCCGGTAGCCCGAGGCGCGGCAACAATGGCGGTCGACGACGAGTGCTTCCACCACCCAGGCGACCGACTCCACCAAGAGATCGAACTCCACCGTGCAACAGAACCTACCGGCAGGACCGAACTCCACCCAGGACTCGGAATTATCGGAGGACCCGTTCCCCACCCAGGGACCGGGATCGCAGGAGGGACAGCACACCCCCAAGAGCAGCTGACGGATCGGGTCCGAGCGATTCCCGCCCTAGAGGTCGGATCGGCGGATTCCAGTCGTTCACTGAGCGCTTGAGAAGCGTGACGTGGCCCAGAGGCTTCAAGCTGTCGGACATCGACAAGTACGACGGGAAATCTGACCCATCTCAATGGCTTCAGATCTATTACACCGCCGTACAAGCGGCCGGCGGCGACGAGGACGTGATGGCAAACTATCTTCCCATCATGCTCACCAAGGACTGCCGCAACTGGCTGGCAGGACTCCCGCAGGACGCCATCGACAACTGGGAGCAGCTTACCGAACTCTTCATCGGTAACTATCTCGGTACCTGGGAAAGGCCCGGGAGCAAGCGACTCCTCGGTCAGATCAGGCAGCGCAAGAACGAGACCCTGCACGATTTCGTGCGCAGGTTCTCAGAAAAGCGCAACTCCATCACGGACGTTACGGATCAGGAGGTGATGTCAGCTTTCCAGCGCGGCATCTCCGATGGGAGACTGATCCATAAGTGGACTCGGAAGCCACCCGCGACTGTCAATGACATGTTCCGGGTCGCTAGCACGTGGGCGGACGCCGAGATCGCGGAAAGAGAACAGCTCAGCGAGATCAGAAGTCGCTGGGAAGAAGAGAACAAGACGACTCGCAAACGCGACCGCCGCGACGACGAAGACCGACACGACGACCATCGACGCAATGACAGCCAACCTCGCAAGAAGAAGAGCGAGGGAGACATGGTCGCCGCCCTGGACCGGTCCAGAGGCCGGGTAACTCCAGAGGACTTCCAGCGCATGCTCGACGAGCAATGCCCTTACCACAAACACAAGCACTCGGCGCGAGAGTGCTACGGGCTCAAACGAGCCTTCACCGGGGGCAACAGAGGCCCCCCATACAGAAAGAGGAACGATGGTTCCCCGCGAGACGACAGGCGAAACGACGAGCCCGGCGATGACTTTCAGGAAGCCGACCGAGTGGTCCGCATGATCTATGGCGGACCAGAGTTCGAGTCGAAGCGCCAGCAGAAGCTCACCCATCGCCAGGTCATGCACGCGAGGGAGCCATCGGTACCGGAGTACCTCAAGTGGTCGGAAGTTCCGATCACATTCACCCGGGAGGATCATCCAAACTTCATACCGAAGCCCGGGTCCCATGCCTTGGTGGTAGCCTCGACGATCCGCAACGTTCGGCTCACCAAGGTACTAGTCGACGGTGGCAGTGGCCTGAACATCCTCTTTGCTAACACATTGAAGGAGCTCGGCCTGACTACTCTCGACCTGAGTCCCCCCCAATCCGCATTCTACGGTTTGATACCGGGAGAGGGGGCAGAACCACTCGGGCACATCACGCTGCCCGTCACCTTCGGAGACCGGAATAATTACCGGACCGAGCATATGCAGTTCACGGTGGCGAACTTTGAAACTGCATACCACGCCATCCTTGGGAGGCCGGCACTCGCCAAGTTCATGGCGATTCCTCACTACGTCTACTTGCAGGTCAAAATGCCAGGACCGAAAGGCGTAATCACCGTCTTGGGAGACGTCCGAGTCGCATACACATGCGAGCAGGAAACTCTCAACGCGGCAGCCGCCCTGGACATGTCCAAGCGCATGGAACAAGTACTGGCCGCATCAAAGGAGGTGGACAAGGACGCCCTAGAGATCCCCACCAAGAAGCCAGCAAGAGAAGCCATCGCGCCTAGCAAGGAGACGGAGCTGAAGAGGATCTCTTTGGACCTGGACGACCCAAAGAAGACGGCCATCATCGGGGCAGAGTCAGACTCCACGGCAGGCCCTGCCCTGCTCTGCTTTCTCGACAGCTATCCAAGCTATTACCAGACAGGCCTAGAGCCTAACGATCAGATAAAGACCTCGTTCGTCGCATCGATCGGCGCTCCTTTGGCCTTCGGTTTGAAAAACGCCGGCGTGATCTACCAGAGGACAATCCAAGCGCGGATGGATCAATTGACTCTGGACACAGTAGAACGCCTACATCAATAAATCCGTGGAACATCGAGCACTTACAGCGTTTCTACGCCTAATCCAGTTATGTATTTATCTTTTTTATTTTTAGATTTATTTTTTCCGAGTGATTTTGGAGGGTAGTCATCCCCAGTTACGACTCGGCATGTTCGCAATGAGTTATCAATAAAGTTGATTTCATCTTTCATCTATTTCTACTACTCGCATTTCCTCTTTCGCGTCACGCACATAAAGTATGAGGGGAATAAACCTTAAATCGAGAGGGAAAGTACTCGCCAAGTCAAAGCTCTAAACGTACGACAAAGACTCTGCGGCATGAGACTGAGACCAACGAGGCTAATCTACTCCGTAACAGGTCAACCACTCAGAAATTAAGGCTAGCGCAGAAAGAAAGGGAGTTGTAGACAAATAAAAACTTATATACAAAAGTGACAATTTAAACATTGTTCAAAAACAGTACTGGCTCGACCAAATACTACAAATACTTTGTTTACATTGCAGGGTCACCAGCACCAGACGGGGCTGCTTCGTCCGAGTCATCAACAACGTCCTTGGACAGGACATTGGCGATGGGCTCGACTTCATGGAGCAGTCTGCCCACATCATCTTCAGAGGTACCGGCAGCATACCCGCGGCCGAGTGGCTCCAGGTCTGACGCCGGGAACAGAGACTTCAGCACCGCCAGGACATGGCCACAGCTGGCCTGGCTGATGGAGCAGAGCTGCCGCCGGAAGTAGCGTGGGAGCGCCCGAACGCGGTCGAGGATGGAAGCTGAAGACGATGACGCCTCCGGTTCGATCTCCTCCGCCACCACTCGGATAGCATCCTCCAGCGCTATCTTCTCAGTGCGCAGCGCCTCAGCCTCACCTTGCAGCCAGGCCACCTTGGCAGTGAGCTCTGCGAATTGGGACATAGTCCGATATCGATAATCTAAAGAAGGTTAGATCTGAATAACATTTTCACGTCTGACAGAAAAACAAATAATGAAGAACATACCTCTGAGCTCGTGCACGGCCTGGGCCTCGTTGAGTTTGGCCTGCTCTACCTCCCCGCATAAATCACGGGTGGTACGCTGGGCTTCCTCCAACTCAGCCTGGCGCTCGACCGCAGCAGCCTCGAGCTCAGCCACTCGGGCCACCAAGGAGTCGGCCTTAGCAACCGAAGAAGATAATGCTTGAATAACCGAGGCTTTGGCCTCGGCATCAGCAGCTAAGTTCTGCAAAAACAAGTCAGATGACAATATGAATCAATATACCACTCGGTATTCGATATCAACAAGATAAGTAGCTCGGGAAGTACCTTGGCTATGTGACCCATGCGACGATGGAGTGACAGGAACTCCTCCAGAGGAGTCAGGGGAGCACCACCACTCAGAACGCCGACCGCCGCAGAAGCAACCTCGACCGCTGCAGTCTGGGGCTCCTCCACTGCTGCAGTCGGTTCAACCGCAGGAGCATGCTGGGGGCTGCCTTGAGGAACTGGCGGAGGGGTCGGCGACGCTGGTGCAGGACTCGGCGGTGGCGGGGTTGGCTCCCGCTGCGACTCGGGTAGCGGACCCACAGGCTGATCGCTGAGAAGATCAGCCGAGTGGATCGGCACCTCTGGAGTTTGGATTGTTGGGGCTTCGGTCTCAACCGCCGACTGAGGCGGAGGACCCGAGAAGGGGACCTCATACGGCGTGCTACAGGATAAAGCATATATGGATCACTAACAAAAAGGCATAAAGGAAATCAAGAGATGATAAGAATACTTACAGAGTAGAAATGCGCATTCTCAGGCGCTTTCCTCTCCGAGTAGGGGAAGGGAGGTCCCTCGGACTCGCAGCACTCAGAGGCATTACTGCAAGGGGAGACTGCTCCGAGCTCGTGATTGGCGGATGGAGTGATGACTCGGCGATGCCAGCTTCATCTTTCTCCGAGTCAGACGACTCAGAGACAAGGAGTTACCGGCGGCTGGGCGCATCCCTGAATACGATCCCGGTGGAGATCTTCCGCTTCTTCAGAGCAGGAGCAGCCTTCCCACCACTCAGAGATTGCACGTCGGGAGAAGGAGAGGATGACAGAGTGATATCCGAGTCGCGCAAATCACTCTCACTTTCCCCGACTGCTTCTTCAGATCCAACGGCCCTGCGTCGACGAGGCTGATCCACTCCCTTTGGCATCTCAGGCAAAGGAGGGAGGGATACAAAGGCAACTCGACCCTGCAAAAATTGGGTTCAGTTCTGAGATTACACCCAATGGGTGGAATTGAAAATAAAAACAACAACAGACTGACTAAATACCTCAGGACGTGGATTTCCCAAGTTGAACGCCGGAGGACAGTCAGTGGTCCTCAGGGACGTTCCAGGTGCGAAGAATTTGCCAAGCCGAGCGGCGGCTTGGACTTTGTCGACGCGCTCGGGGGCTTCGCGCGTGTTGTCCCCCTCGGCGTAATACTCATACGCCGGGTGAGCCCGCTGCTTGAGCGGCTGGACCCGGCGCAGAACAAAGTTGGCTGCCACACCGACGGCAGACAGCCCATTGTCCTTCAACTGGGAAATAAGACCCAGGAGCTCCCGAACCTGATCCATTTCACTCTCCTTGGGAAGAGCGGTCCAGGATTGGGAGGGAACGGGACGAGAATCAATTTCTGGAGAGATGGCAGGCGAGTGGTTTCCTACGTAAAACCACTCGGACTGCCACCCCTTATTGGAGGTAAGGAAAGGGATATCAAAATACTCCCGAGTTCGACCCTCGCGGAGTTGGAGTCCGGCGCCCCCGACTACTTGTGGGCAGTCGGTTCGGGGATAAGGCTTAAGGAGAAAAAGATGAATGAAAAGATTGAAGTGAGGCTCTATCCCAAGATAGGCCTCACAGAGGTTGATGAAGATGGCGATGTGAAGGATGGAGTTGGGATTCAATGCGCAGAGGCAGATCCCATAGTAATGCAGCAGCCCGCGGAGGAAAGAATGCGCGGGCACGCCGAAACCACGGAGAAAGAAAGATTCGAACACCACCAAATCAGAAGAGTTTGGGGTGGGGAAAGACTCACCGGCGGCGGCGCGCCACTCGGCGGTTTGCTGGTCGGGGAGGACGCCGTCGACGACGTGCTGCTCGAGGCGCTTGGTGGTGGTGATGGACTCCCTCCACTCGGCAGCGCGATCTACGGCGACCTCGGCGGTGGCCTTGCCCTTGGACGACCGGGCCCTTGCCGGCGACTTCTCCTTCCGCTTCGAGGCTTCCTTCCTCTTGGGCGCCATGGCAGCGAGCGGTGCTGGAGAGCGAGGAAGAAGGTTGCGGGAGCAGATCTAGGGTTTTGCTCTGGCGCAAAGGGAACTGGAGCGTCGGGGAAGGCAAATGGCAAGTAAAGGATGAAGAATGCGGCGGGGATGGCTTATAAAGGAATAAACCGTTCCTCCCGCGCGCGGCGCGGCGCTTGTCTCGGGAACTCAACCGACGCAGGCACGTCCCGTCGCTTTGAATTCAAAGATGCGGCAGGGAATCGCGATATCTCGCGATATCTCGCCTTCCGTAAAGCGACCGTTAGGGACGCAACGGACTTTTAGGAATAATGGGCCTAAATGGGCTGAAATATAGCACGACCTTTCGGTTCTGTTACGATAATAAATTTGTGGGTTCCTGAGCCAGGGTTCAGGGGCAGAAACCACTCGGTCGTGAGGCTAAAATTAGTCGACGACCAGACTCGATTTTGCAATTAATATTGCGACGTCGCAACTGATTTTTACGTAAGGCATGCGATACTATTGCTAAATTGACTCAGAAATCTGGGTCAAATGCTGACAAGTATAAATCTTGTGAGAAGATGGCTTACCATATGGTCAAGCTGAGTCGTGGGACACGACTCGGGAGTCATGCCGAGTTCAAAGAACTTGAGGACAAAATCCTTATAAAGGGGAAACAAAAAAGGCCCTGAAGGAAAAGATTATCTAAAATCCATGTCCAGAGGCATGGGGGCTGAAAAAATCAGTCGGAATTCATGGCTTTCAGAGTCTTGACACGATCATGCTGAGTCGTAACAAGACTCGGGGGCTACACCCAATGGGTGCACCTGGAGGTGCACACCATTGATGGATCAAGTTCAAAAGAGATTCATAATATTTATTTTTGACCCTCGACCAGAATATTCTATTCTACTCAAGGCTCGGGGGCTACACCCAATGGGTGCACCTGGAGGTGCACACCATTGAAGATCAAGATACAGATGTGTAAAAATTGAAGACCTTTGGCCAATTTCATGCTAAAATTGCCCAAAGCCCGGGGGCTAAGTGTATTCACTTCGCTGTCGCGTCGTGAAGAAGAGCACTCCTTCCCCTCATTTTGACTGTAATTGAAGAATTGTTTTCAGGAACGTTTGAGAAACCACTCGGATCTTCTTCGAAACCACTTGGATCTTCTTCGAAACCACTCGGATGAGATCTTAGACAACTTGGAGCACTCAAATCATGCAAGAAAAGATGGAACAATTACAGCCAACGATCGGCCAAGAAGTGCTCGGGGGCTACTGTGGGGGATATAGTACCCGGGTACCTCACGAGCAAGCCTGGGAGCCCACCAAAAGGGGGCGGCCCAGCCCACCGTTCTGGACCTGAAGACGTGCGGGACAAGTCGGCGCACGGAGGAAGGATCTGGAAGGAGAAGTCCTAGTTGGAATAGGAGTTATTGTAAAAAGGAAAGGATTCTTAGAGATAGGATCGGATATAAACCGATTTGTAACCCTGCCCCCCGATATATAAGGCGGGCAGGGACCCCCTCCAAAAAGATCTGAGCAACTACACCACAATCCAACTCACAATCTACGCAATACAACACCCCAAAACTGGACGTAGGGTATTACGTCGAGTCGACGGCCCGAACCTGTATAAACCCTTGTGTCTGTCCATCCTAACCATCTTGCTTCCGATCTTTGCGATCTTCCCTACATTACAAATCACTTCCGTGGGCTACCCCGTGGAAGACTGCCGGAGATAATATCACCGACAAGGCTGGGGGCTGCCTTGAGGAACTGGCGGTGGGGTCGGCGACGCCGGTGTAGGACTCGGTGGAGGCGGGGTTGGCTCTCGCAGCGACTCTGGTGGCGGACCCACAGGCTGATCGCTGAGAAGATCAGCCGAGTGGATCGGCACCTCTGGAGTTTGGATTGATGGGGCTTCGGTCTCAACCGCCGACTGAGGCGCGGGACCCGCAAAAGGGACCTCAGACGGCGTGCTACAGGATAAAGCATATATGGATCACTCATAGAAGAACATAAAGGTAAATCAAGAGATGATAAGAATACTTACAGAGTCGAAATGCGCATTCTCGGGCGCTTTCCTTTCCGAGTAGGGGAAGGGAGGTCCCTCGGACTTGCAGCACTCAGAGGCATTACTGCAAGGGGAGACTGCTCCGAGCTTGTGATGGGCGGTAGGATTGACGACCCGGCGACGCCAGCTTCATCTTCTTCCGAGTCAGACGACTCAGAGATAAGGAGTTGGCGGCGGCTTGGCGCATCCCTAAACACGATCCCCGTGGAGATCTTCCGCTTCTTCAGAGCAGGGGCAGCCTTCCCACCACTCGGAGATAGCATATCGGGAGAAGGAGAGGACGATAGAGTGATATCTGAGTCGCGCAGATCACTCTCACTTCCCCCGACTGCTTCTTCAGATCCAACGGCCCTGCGCCGAGCCGGTTGATCCACTCCCTTTGGCATCTCAGGCAAAGGAGGGAGGGATACAAAGGCAGCTCGACCCTGCAAAAATTGGGTTCAGTTCTGAGATTACACCCAATGGGTGGAATTAAAATAAAAACAACAACAGATTGACTAAATACCTCAGGGCGTGGATTTCCCAAGTTGAACGCCGGAGGACAGTCAGTGGTCCTCAGGGAGGTTCCGGTCGCGAAGAATTTGCCAAGCCGAGCGGCGGCTTGGACTTTGTCGACGCGCTCGGGGGCTTCACGCGTGTTGTCCTCCTCGGCGTAATACTCATACGCCGGGTGAGCCCGCTGCTTGAGGGGCTGGACCCGGCGCAGAACGAAGTTGGCTGCCACTCCGACGGCAGACAACCCATTGTCCTTCAACTGGGAAATAAGACCCAGGAGTTCCCGAACCTAATCCATTTCACTCTCCTTGGGAAGAGCGGTCCAGGACTGGGAGGAAACAGGACGAGAATCGATTTCTGGAGAGATGGCAGGCGAGTGGTTTCCTACGTAAAACCACTCGGACTGCCACCCCTTATTGGAGGTAAGGAAAGGGATGTCAAAATACTCCCGAGTTCGACCCTCGCGGAGTTGGAATCCGGCGCCCCTGACTACTTGCGGACAGTCGGTTCGGGGATAAGGTTTAAGAAGAAAAAGATGAAGAAAAAGATTGAAGTGAGGTTCTATCCCAAGATAGGCCTCACAGAGATTGATGAAGATGGCGATATGGAGAATGGAGTTGGGATTCAGTGCGCAGAGACTGATCCCATAAAAATGCAGCAGCCCGCGGAGGAAAGGATGCGCGGGCACGCCAAAACCACGGAGAAAGAAAGATTCGAACACCACCAAATCAGAGGAGTTTGGGGTGGGGAAAGACTCTCCGGCGGCGGCGCGCCACTCGGCGGTTTGCTGGTCGGGGAGGATGCCGTCGATGACGTGTTGTTCGAGGCGCCTGGTGGTGGTGATGGACTCCCTCCACTCGGCGGCGCGATCAACGGCGACCTCGGCGGTGGCCTTTGCCTTGGACGACCGGGCCCTTGCCGGCGACCTCTCCTTCCGCTTCGGGCCTTCCTTACTTTTGGGCGCCATGGCGACGAGCGGGGCTGAAGAACGAGGAGGAAAGCTGCGGGAGCGGATCTAGGGTTTGCTCTTGCGCGAGGAGGAGAACTGGAGCGTCGGGGAGGCAAATGGCAAGTAAAGGAAGAAGAATGCGGCGGGGATGGCTTATAAAGGAATGAACCGTTCTTCCCGCGCGCGGCGCGATGCGTGTCTCGGGAACTCAACCGACGCAGGCACGTCCCGTCGCTTTGAATTCAAAGATGCGGTAAGAAGTCGCGATATCTCGCGATATTTCGCCTTCCGTAAGGCAACCGTTGGGAGGCAACAGACTTTGCGGAGTAGTGGGCCTAAATGGGCTAAATATAGCACGACCTTTCGGTTCTGTTACGCTAACAAATTTGTGGGTTCCTGAGCTAGTGCTCAGGGGCAGAAACCACTCGGTCGTGAGGCTAAAATTAGTTGACGGCCAGACTTGATTTTGCAATTAATATTGCATCCTTGCAATTGATTTTTACGTAAGGCATGCGATACTATCGCTAAATTGACTCAGAAATCTGGGTCAAATGCTGACAAGTATAAATCTTGTGAGAAGATGGCTTACCATATGGTCAAGCTGAGTCGTGGGACACGACTCGGAAGTCATGCCGAGTTCAAAGAACTTGAGGACAAAATCCTTATAAAGGGGAAATAAAAAAGCCCCTGAAGGAAAAGATTATCTAAAATCCATGTCCAGAGGCATGGAGGCTGAAAAAATCAGTCGGAATTCATGGCTTTCAGAGTCTTGACACGATCATGCTGAGTCGTAACAAGACTCGGGGGCTACACCCAATGGGTGCACCTGGAGGTGCACACCATTGATGGATTAAGTTTAAAAAGAGATTCTTAATATTTATTTTTGACCCTCGACCAGAATATTTTATTCTGCTCAAGGCTCGGGGGCTACACCCAATGGGTGCACCTGGAGGTGCACACCATTGAAGATCAAGATACAGATGGATAAAAGTTGAAGACCTTTGGCCAATTTCATACTAAAATCGCCCAAAGCCTGGGGGCTAAGTGTATTCACTTCGCTGTCGCGTCGTGAAGAAGAGCACTCCTTCCCCTCACTATGGCCATAATTGAAGAATTGTTTTTAGGAACGTCTGATCATGCACTCAGATCTTCCTTGAAACCACTCAGATTTTCCTCATAATCACTCGGATCTTCTTCGAAACCACTCGGAAGAGGTCCTAGACAACTTGGAGCACTTGGATCATGAAAGGAAAGGCAGATCAATTACAGCCATCGATCGGTCAAGAAGTGCTCGGGGGCTACTGTGGGGGATATAGTACCCGGGTACCTCACGAGCAAGCTTGGCAGCCCACCAAAAGGGGGCGGCCCAGCCCACCGTTCTGGACCTGAAGACGTGCGGGACAAGTCGGCGCACGAAGGAAGGATCTGGAAGGAGAAGTTCTAGTTGGAATAGGAATTATTGTAAAGAAGGAAAGGATTCTTAGAGATAGGATCGGATACAAACCGACTTGTAACCCTGCCCCCCGATATATAAGGCGGGCAGGGACCCCCTCAAAAACAACTCGAATCATCAGACAACAACTCAACACGCAATACAACACCCCAAAACAGGACGTAGGGTATTACGTCGAGTCGATGGCCCGAACCTGTATAAACCCCTGTGTCTGTCCATCCTAACCATCCTGCTTCCGATCTTTGCGATCTTCCCTGCATTACAAATCACTTCCGTGGGCTACCCCGTGGAAGACTGCCGGAGATAATATCACCGACAACCTTCTTCTTCCCTTGAACCAGCCACATAAACCCTGTGGCACGGTTGTACCCAAACTCCTGGATGTCCTCCATAGGCAGGAGGCCCTTGGGGAGCCCGAGCTCTTCCAGCAGCTCGACGGACTTCTTCCTGGACATGGCGTCTCCGGACCTCCGGTGACAACCTCTGCGCCAGAGCGGTGGCTCTCAATTTGGGTCGTCATTGGATCTTTGCTAGCGTAACCTGGGAATGTACTGTTTTGTATGCAAATGAGTTGTGGTTGTGTTTGATGGAACTTGACGAAATGGGTGCACGTTTATATAGAGGTGTTCTAAGGCCTGTTTCAGTGTTACTTAATTCCGAAACTGGCTGCAATTGGTGACTTGAATTCATAGGCAAAGCTGTAGGAAATGGACTCCAGAGTCATGACCCTCGTATAT
Source organism: Urochloa ruziziensis (assembly GCA_015476505.1). Taxonomy (NCBI): domain Eukaryota; kingdom Viridiplantae; phylum Streptophyta; class Magnoliopsida; order Poales; family Poaceae; genus Urochloa; species Urochloa ruziziensis. The sequence continues at coordinate 13,289,645 of CM027119.1, read as the reverse complement.
GCAATAGCACAACTGCACAGGTAGCCATCATGTCTGACTTCTGAGCAGCATGCACACTATGACGCACAAAATCATTGACCAAGTCAAGAGAAGCACACCATGACCGAGTCACGGAGTCAGATGTCTAAAACTGGCCAGCCAGAGATGACCATCGGACACGAGTCCAGCTGGTAGGTGAAAATTACATGCTGCTGCTGTGCTGCAGCAAATGAAATCGTAATCATATTGTTGGAATGTTACGAGTCAGCCACACATAAAGCTGCAGCGTTTAAAATTTTCTTACGCTCGCTCACAAACTTTATAAACAAGGAATGAGAATACAATCATCAACCATACAAGTATGAGAATAAGGCTAACAGCTTGCACGCAAGCCTGATAAATGTTGCCACTAATGATTAAGCTAACTAATTTATGGACAAACTACCCCTTAAAACAGGACCTTTAGAATTTTTGCAGATAACACCTGCTGATTAATGAATAAATTTATCACTTGATAATAGTGGTTTTCTCACAAATAAGTACAGCATGTGGCACTTGTTAATTTGACATAATATTTGCAGTAGCATAATTTGCTTCCCGTATCCTTTTATATTCTTCATGGCAAATTTTCTGAACTAGTAAAATTAAGCCCAAAGGCAGTTTATAAGAGGGACTACCTTTTGAAATATAATATAAATAAATAAGAAGTAAAAAACTATACTTTTTTCAAAGTAAATTGCAGCTGTAGAAAATTCTGAACACGTGATAAAGTGAAATAAAAGGGAAAATCTAAATGAGGAAAACAAAAAGGAACGTGGTTTGTTTTTTTTATCTCAAACAAGGAACGTGGCTGATTGTTCTCGGATAAAATCTTGGCTGATTTGATTGTCCTGGCACTGGGCTCGATGCTTCCTGTGCTGTTGGGTTATCATGGGCTGTTACTGAGCTGGACGAAACGAAGCCCATATAATTTGAGGTAAATCTTGGCTGATTTAATTGGACGGGCGTGCCTCGTTGGCATGGCCCCCGCCACAGCCGCATTCTTGCTCCGCCGCCGCCGCATTCTTGCTCCCCCGCTGACGCCGCCGAGGACAGCGTCGCTGGCGCCCCAACTCCCCACAACTCCACAACTTGCCGTCTCCGTCGATTCAACCGCCGGCCGTGGTGCGCCTCCCGGAGCAAATCCCCTCGTCGGGCATCGCTGCCGCTGGCCGGTTAGTTACTACCCCTGTCCCCTGCTTGGTGTATGCTGAATCGGCTCGGATCCGATTCACTGAGAGAGACTGAGGAATTCTTTGCCGGATAATTCGATTGAGAATCGGGGTACGAGGAAGCAACTGCGGGTTCTGGCAGCATCAGATTTCATTTGAAGTCCGATTTTTTTCGTTTTCAGAGAACGACGTTATTATGTATCGGCAAGTTTAAGTCCCAAGTGTTGCTTTCGGATTCGGATTCCCTTGACCTACTCGGTTCAGGAATCTGGGAAGCCTGGTGATCTATATAAGTGCAACCAGGATCTGTTTGCACCGTCCAAAGATTGCAGAGCTTTGGTATTCCTGCAAAATCAGCTCACTTTCCAAGAATCGTTTTTGCTGATCTGCTCCAATGTCGACCTGTACCAGAGCTATAACACTAAGCAACATCTTTGGTGTTGTAGCTCTTGGACCAAAAGATTTGTGGAGTCTAATCATTAGAATCTTGCTTAAGCTGCTTGGTCTCCCTGTCAGTTTGATGAAGAAATTCAGGAAAGACAAGCATTTCTATCTGCCTCTAATGGAACTGAAGACTGTGGTTGGCACATTGCCGGAGCTGCCGCAGGACGTGCTGATGGATATCTTTGCCACCCTTGAGATCCCTGACCTTGTACGAGCAGGTTCTGTCTGCTCGTCTTGGCATTCCGCCTACACATGCCTGCGTGACCTAGGGAAATACAAACAGTCCCAAACGCCATGCCTGCTTTACACTTCTAGAACTGCTGGTGAGAATGTCGCATGTCTATACAGCCTTGTGGAAAATCGGACCTACAAGTTAACTCTATCAGGGCCACCCATCTGCCGTAGCCTTCTGATTGGGTCCTCCAATTGCTGGTTGATTAATGCAGATGACATGTCTGAACTGCACCTGGTCAATCCCATCACTGGTGAACAGGTTGATCTTCCATCTGTTATCACTATCGAGCAGGTGAAACCCATCACTGATGGTTCAGGTATCATTCACAAGTACAAATTATCATGGTACTCTGGACAGCACTATGATGGGACACCGACGATATATGCTCTTGACAAGCTACGCGAACAACTCTATTTCAAGGCATTCGTGTTTCTTGATCCTTGCACCCGAAGCTACTTTGTGGTGCTAATCCACCATCCACGCTTTCAGCTTTCTTTTGCAAGATTAGGAGATGATAAGTGGACTTGGTTGCCACAAAATACAGAATATAGGGATTGCATGTACATGGATGGTTTATTGTATGCATTGACGGCATATGGAGAAATCGATGCCTTTGATCTCACTGCCTCCACTGTCACAATGAAGGTAATTATGAACAAGGTTCAGGAAAACATCGTTGACTTTAAGAGCTGGTACATTATTTGGGCTCCATGGGGCGATATGCTGCAAGTTTGGAGAACTTTTAGTGTTCCTGAGTATAAGGATCGCGATGGTGATGTTCCAGAGGATGGCCCTGTAATGCCCTGGCCATGGTTCCGCACCACAAAAGTCACAATATATGAAGTGGACTTGAAAGCAAGAGAGCTTGTGGAAACAAAGAGCTTATCTAATCATATTTTATTTCTTGGGCACAACAATTCACTTTGTCTAAGTGCTGATGAACACCCTCAATTAAAGGCAAATCATGCTTACTACACTGATGATCGCAGTGAACCGCCTGTGGCATTAAAGAGTGTTCATCGTGATATTGGAGTTTTGGACCTGGAAAATAGTAGCAGGAAGAAAATTGTGTCTCATATTTGGTCTAACTGGCCTAGTCCCACGTGGATAACACTCAACCTTACAAAAATAAATTCAGCATTCAGCAGATAGGATTATTTTATATTCAAATATTAAGATTTGGGAGATTATTCTGTATGGTTATTTTTTATGGAATGGAAAAGCTGTAAGGCAGATGTGAAAATTACATCACTATGTTCCCTATGGCATTTGTATATGCTAAAATGTGGATGCGGTTATACTCTTCTGTCAGAAGGTATTTGGCATTTGTTTGTTGGCAACCAAAGGGTTTCATGTGATCAGTTCATTTGCCCTGAAACAGAGGCTCTTATAAGCTTCTAAAGAATTGTAAAATAGATTTTTGTAATCACTCATGAGTCCATTACCCTTTTTATAGTACTTCAAGCTGCATTTCCTTTACAGTTTAAAAGACTAAACTAATGTATACTAAATAATTTCTTTGTTCTTGGGTTGGTTAGCCTAAAAATGCTCTAACAATTGTCATTGGGCCATTACTGCTCCGGAAACTGTGGTTAGCATTTCCCAAGCTGCTCCAAAAATTGTGCACTAATGAAATTGCTAGTGAGTATACAAATACATCATTTTCTCAAAATCAGTCATAGCTCTAATTTTTTTAAAGCAACAAGAAATGATGGTAAACATCATCACTGGAAGAAGGGAAGGAAGATGAGCCCATGGCTCCTCAAATTCTAATGCTGGAAATTCATGTGTTATCTCAAGCAAGCCTGCTGGTGATTTTCTGAAGTTCCCTAATTTGCAGTTTGGTGCATTTCCTGTTGATGGAAAATATGAAAGGCAGAATGATAAAATATTTATATTTGTAGGGTGGAATTGTTGTCGAAAGCTCAGTATGTGACAGCCCAGAGCTTAATAGGATTGATAGAATACTCATATCAACAAGTTGCAACTTCTTTTTCGGAAGCTCATCTCGAAAGAACTCCGGGGTTAAGCGTGCTTGGCACGGAGCAATTTCATGATGGGTGACCGACGGGGAAGTCCTTCCTGGGTGCGCATGAGTGAGGACAAAGTGCGCAGAAAAGACATGTGTTGGTCTATGAGGATAGTCTAGAGGTCCTAGAGAGCTGCCAGGGTAAGCGGCCCCGGCCTCAGGGAGGCGGGACGCTACAATTGGTATCAAAGCTGACTCTCGCGGTTTCTAGGGTGCGTGGGGTCGCAGTTGCACAGGCATGGTGCGCATGGCTGGTGTGAGCCCAGAGTGGTCACACAGCATGGCACATGCGCTGGCACTGGGCACACGGACGTGGCCAAGAGAGGATGTTCTTGGACTGGGGTTGACCGACAAGGGCGTCGGTCTCCTAAGAGGGTGAGATTGTGACAGCCCAGGGCTTAATAGGATTGATAGAATACTCATATCAACATGTTGCAACTTCTTTTTCGGAAGCTCATCTCGAAAGAACTCCGGGGTTAAGCGTGCTTGGCACGGAGCAATTTCATGATGGGTGACCGACCGGGAAATCCTTCCCAAGTGCGCATGAGTGGGCCGTTTAAACTCACGGGCCTCGCGGGCCATTGAACCCATGGGCTACTAAATTCAAGCTGATTACGGGCTCATCAAAAAACAAGCCGAATCGGATCGGGCCTTGGCATGAACAGGCCGGATTTTAAGCATTGCTCGAATTTGGCCCGTGGATTGGAAAGAAGGGCTCAGCCCGCGGATCCGAAAGGGCTCTATCGTTTTTTGCCTATACGGTGAGAGCATTCGACTCGAACTCGGCTCCTCGAGTCGCTGCATGGCGATTTGGCGAAGGGCACCCACACGGCCGCACCTAGGGTTGCCGCCGCTGCCGGCGGGCGCCCCCAACAGCCGTCCAAGATCCTGACGGCGTGTACTGCGACGACCGGAAGCTCTCCGTCCCCAACGGCCGCTGCTTCTCTCCAAGATCTGCGCCGTCCTCTGCCGGCCGCCGCTCGTCTCGAAGATCTCCGCCGGCCGCTTCCCAGTTCGCCGCCGTCCAAGATCGTCCTCAGCGCCTCCGCGCTGCTCCCGGTGTCCCACGTCGTGATGTCGCCGTACGTGCGGCCGGCGTCGAGGCCGACGCTATCCCGGCTCGAGGTCGACGACGCCGGCAGCCATACGCCGCAGCAGGTACACGCTCTCGCGCGGCGCATCTCATCATGGTTTTCAGCATATCCATGCACTTTCGTTCGGTGATCTCTGCATGGGCCCTCACGGGTACTATTACTCTCCTTACTCTGTTTTGATTCATTTCGTTTCTTGTTATCTTTTCAGGTACACTGGCCTTGATGATTCTTCTCATTGGTTTCAACAAAGCGAAGCAATGCTTCCTTGATTTACCAAGAGAACAAGAAAAAGAGGAAGTTTCAGAAGCCTCGGTACAGTTTCAATTTTTACTCCTATTGATTCTGTCAAAGTTTAAACGAATAGTAGTATGATCAAGTTACTGGGAAAACATCTTGCCCTGCATCAAAAGATACTATGATCAAGTTTATGCAATAACTTACTAAGAAGAATGCTATTTCTTTAATCGTGAATGAACGACTGTTGGAATGAAAATAGATCCTTACTATTATATAAAAAGAATGCTATTTCTTTCTACCGAGGCTACAAAGTTCAGCACTAATAACTTAAGAATATTGGCACTACCGTATGTTTACTGCATCTTATTTTTTGTACTGCTAGCATGCTTGCTGTCATTTTTACTTCTTGTATCCTTTGGTTGTTGAATTTTTTAAACTATTTTCTTATGGCAGTACTGTTCAGACATGGAAGGGGTCAGCTCAGTTCCAGAACCAATGTCAGAAAGTCGTGAGGCCATGTCAGCAGATCAGTCAAGTCGGTCATCAAAAAGAAGGGCTAAAGTATGGGGTTATGTTGATTCAGAGCAAGTAGATGGCGTAGAAAAGGCAATATGCAAGTTCTGTAAGATACAATTATCTTCAGTTGTAGGCAAAGGGACTACTCATTTGAACAGACATATCCAATTCCATTGTCCAGCCATTCCACAAGAAGATAGGGACACATTCATAGCAACCTTGAAGGGAAAGTCTAGTGATGGAGACACACATGTCTTTGATCCAGTTGTCTTTCGAGGTCTGGTAGCAAAGTATTTTATCAGTGCAGAAATAGCCTTTCGAAAAGCTGAAGACCCATGTTGGAAAGAGATGATAAACTATTGTCAACCATCTTTCAAAGCAGTTGGCCGGCTCAGCGTGCGTGCAGATTGCATTCTGTTGTATGAAGAGGAGAAACTAATGTTGAGTGACCAATTCACCAAGTTGAGATCTCATGTTAGTTTGACAACCGATCTTTGGTCTTCAAACCAGAACTTGGGGTATCTTGGTGTCACTGCTCACTTTATCAATGAAGAATTTGAGCTGAAGAAGAAGATAATTGCATTCAAGCAAATTTCTTTCCCTCATACATCATATGCCGTGCAAGATGGAATTACTTCCTGCTTGATGGAGTGGGAATTGGTTGATAAGATGTTCACCCTAACTTTGGACAATGCAAGTGTGAACACCAAGGCAACAAAAAATATGCGTGATGCATTAGGTGATCAGATGTTCTTCGGAGGTGAACATCTCCATGTGAGGTGTGCAGCCCATGTCCTGAACATAATGGTTCAAGCTGGCTTGAAGGTGATTCCACGTGCAATTGGGAGTATAAGGGACATCATCAAAGTTGTTACATCGTCACCTTCTCGCATGCAGATCTTCAATGCCATTGTTCAATCATTGGGACTCAAAAGCAAGTCTGGGCTAGTTCTTGATGTCCCCCATCGTTGGAATTCAACATATGATATGCTCAATGAAGCCCTAAAGTACAAGGCGGCACTCAACAGATTCGCAGAGGAACACCATTATCAAGCTCCTAGCGAAGATGAATGGTCAAAAGCTGATGCTTTGCATGGGTTTCTACAAGAATTCAGTGATGCAACCAAGGCTTTTTCTGCCGATAGACACCCAACAGCTCATCTCTACTTGAAGATGGTGTTGGCTATAAGATATGTCTTGCTCGATGAAACCTGGAACTCAGACGAACTACTCAATGCTTTGGCTGATTCTATGTACGAGAAATTTGCGAAGTATTGGTCCAAGCCCAACATTGCTCTTCTTATTGCAGCTGTTATGGATCCATCAATGAAGACTGACTACCTCAAGTTCTACTTCCATACCATTGGTGCACAAGTTGATGTGGAGATGAGGGACTTGAGACTATACTTGAGGATGTATTACAAAGAGTATGAAAGAATTGTGAGGAGCAATTCACATGTATTGATCCCAACTAATGAACATACCACAAGTGAATCTAATGGCAGCAGTACGAGTTCCTTAGGACCACCACTTTGTGGTAAAAGGCGAGTGGAGGATGCTTTTGCTCAGTTTGCCTCTCAGAATTCTGATTCTCGTTCAGAAAAAACGGAGCTGGACGCTTATTTGGATGACCCTCGAGTTATTTTGAGAAAGGATGAAAGTTTCAATGTGATAGCTTGGTGGAAAAAGAACTCTGACGCCTATCCAATCCTTTCTCTAATGGCTAGGGATTTTCTTGCCATTCCTGTGAGTACAGTGTCTTCAGAATCGGCCTTCAGTGCAGCTAGAAGAATACTTGGAAAAGACAGGACATCGCTCTCTCCTGAGACTCTTGAAGCTTTGATTTGCGCCAAAGATTGGCTGATTGGGTTCAACGATGAAGATGAGGGTGAACCGATGACCAGGGCAAAGGGTGCTTGGAGATGACGAGGAGGAGGCAGAAATCTGATGCAAGTGAGTATGTTATGAATGCTTTATTTCTGTTGTTATGTTGCTAGAGTAATTTCTGCTTTGTTCCTTTGCTGTCCTTAGAAACTGACGTCACCATGTTTCAAATTTATGATCATTCTTTTCCTCTACAAATTGCCAGGAACTGACATCACCATGTTTCCAATTTCAGTGGAGCCACCACTGGATGTCAAAGCGGAAGTACCATTTCATTATTCCAGCAGCAGCATGGTAATGGTAATCAGCTTTGCCGTGCGTGTCTTGCTGTCGATGCAAATGTGATGTAAAAAAAAGCATGGTAATCAGCTTTGCCGTGCATGTGTGTCTTGTTGTGGTAGTCAGTAGCATGGTAATCAGCATGTAAAAAAAAGTTGATGTGTTGCAGTGTTGCAAGAGCTTCGCCGGTAGTCAGTAGCAAGGTCCTGCAGGCCTTGACTTCTTTGTTTTTTTCGATTTTAGAATATATTTTTATTTTTAGAATATTTTTGGAGATTTTTATTAAAGTTGTTCCATCTAATCTGCTTGTCGTGTGTCTGACTTGCTATGCAAAGCCCATAAGGTGCAAGCGGGCTTGCTTGCACAGGCTAGCAGGCTGGAGACCCTCTTGGCCCGAAAGACTCTGAACGGGCCGGCCCGCGGATCGAATAAGGATTACGACAAGGATTGGGGCCTTATTTCTTTCAAGGCCGGATAAGAATCGGGCTGAGACATGAAGTAGTGGGTCGGATAGGATTGGGCCCTCTTTCTTATCAAACGGGCCGAGTTGGGGTTCAAGTCGGGCCTCAGCCCATTATCAGGCATACCTGTGTTTGGTCTATGCTGAATCGGCTCGGATAATCGGATCCGATTCACCGAGAGAGATGGAGGAATTCTTTGCCCGATAATTCGATTGAGAATCGGGGTACGAGGAAGCAACTGCGCGTTCTGGCAGCATCAGATTTCATTCCTGCAAAAACAGTTCACTTTCCAAGAGTCGTTTTTGCTGATCTGCTCCAATGACGAACTGTACCAGAGCTGTGACACTGAGCAATATCTTTGGTGTAGTAGCTCTTGGACCAAAAGATTTGTGGTCTAATCATCAGAATCTTGCCTAAGCTGCTTGGTCTCCCTGTCAGTTTGATGAAGAAATTCAGGAAAGACAAGCATTTCTATCTGCCTCTAATAGAACTGAAGACTGTGGTTGGCACATTGCCGGAGCTGCCGCAGGACGTGCTGGTGGATATCTTTGCCACCCTTGAGATCCCTGACCTTATACGAGCAGGTTGTGTCTGCTCGTCTTGGCGTTCCGCTTACAGATGCTTGCGTGACCTGGGGAAATACAAACATTCCCAAACACCTTGCCTGCTTTGCACTTCTAGGTCTGCTGGTGAGAATGTAGCATGTCTATAGTACAGCCTCGTGGAAAATAGGGCCTACAAGTTAACTCTACCGGGGCCTCCCATCCGCCGTAGCCTTCTGATTGGGTCCTCCAATGGCTGGTTGATTACTGCTGACAAGAGGTCTGAACTGCACCTTGTCAATCCCATTACTGGTGAACAGGTTTCTCTTCCATCAGTTATCACTATCGAGCAGGTGAAATCCATCACTGATGGTTCAGGTATCATCCACAAGTACAAATTATCACTGTACTCTGGACAGCATGAGGATGGGACACCTATAATATATGCTCTCGACAAGTTGCGCGAATACCTCTATTTCAAGGCATTCGTGTTTCTTGATCCCTGCACCCGCAGCTACTTTGTGGTGCTCATCCACCATCCACGCTTTCAGCTTTCTTTTGCAAGATTAGGGGATGATAAGTGGACCTGGTAGCCACAAAATACACAATATAGGGATTGCATGTACAAGGATGGTTTATTGTATGCATTGACGGCACATGGAGAAATCGATGCCTTTGATCTCACTGCCTCCACTGTCACAATGAAGGTAATTATGAACAAGGTTCAGGAATCCATCATTGCCTCTCGGAGCTGGTACATTATTTGGGCTCCATGGGGCGATATGCTGCAAGTTTGGAGAACTTTTTGTGTTCCTGAGTATAAGGATCGTGATGGTGATGTCCCAGAGGATGGCCGTGCAATGCCCTGGCCATGGTTCCGCACCACAAAAGTCACAATATATAAAGTGGACATGAACGCAGGAGAGCTTGTGGAAACAAAGGCCTTGTCTAATCATATTTTATTTCTTGGGCACAACAATTCCGGAAGTGAAGTACAGAAAAGCGGGAAATTGCATATTAGGAATAATAAACTTAAGATAATTCACTTTGTCTATGTGCTGATGAACACCCTCAATTGAAGGCAAATCATGCTTACTACACAGATGATCGCAGTGTACCGCCTGTGGCATTAAAGAGCGTTCATCGTGATATTGGAGTTCTGGACCTGGAAAATAGCAGCAGGAAGAAAATAGTGTCTCATATTTGGTCTAATTGGCCTTGTCCCATGTGGATAACACCCAATCCTACAAAAATTAATTTAGCATTCAGCAAATAGGACTATTTTAGATTTAGATATTAAGATTTGTGGATTATTCTTTTTGGTTAATTTTGTGAAATGGAAAAGCTGTAATAAGGCAGATGTGAAAATTACATTATATGTTCTATAGGGGGAACAGATCAGAATGTTTGCTTGTGGGAAATCATGAAGGTTTTACTTCTGGTTTATATTCATCAATATGTTTCTTGTGGCATCTGTACATGCTAAAATGTGGATGGAGTTATACTCATCTGTCAGATGGTAAATATATTTGTATGTTGGCAACCAAAGGGTTACCTGTGATCAATTAATTGTCCCCAACAGAGGCTCTTAAGCTTCTAAAGAATTTTAGAAACAGATTTTGGTAATCACTCGAGCCCATCACCATTTTTTCTAGTACTTCAAGCTACATTTGCTTTACGGTTAAAAAACTAAACTAAAGTATACATAATAATTTCTTTGCTCTTGGGTTGGTTAGCCAAAAAATGCTCTAACAATTGTCATTGGACCATTAGTACTCCAAAAACTGTGGTTAGCATTTTCTCAAATCAGTCATAGCTCTATTTTTTTTAAAGCAGCTGGCTCATTTTCAGTGCCATCAATTAGCTGCATTCTTGCTGGATTATGTTATTGTTTCCATGCATGAATTTCCTGGCCAAGCTTTGTTAGTCATTACTTGATTTATCCCTTAAACTAACTTTGCTGTTACTGCTGCGTGAGGAATGTTTATTTCAGTAGCTTATTCCTGCTGTGGTGCATGACTTGGTTATTCTGCTGGATGAGATCAATCTCAGTTCTGTTGCTCTCTCATGATTACTCAGCAGAACTTTTGCTGGATATTTATTGACCCAGATTGCATTGAAGTCCTGAAACAGAATTATTAAGGATTATTATGTTTCAGCCCACTAGCAGTAGGACTGAACAAGAATGGGATCACAGCATAATTATTTTATCACAATTATCAGCCGAGAAAAATCACTAGTGGATCATTGGCACTATGAAGAAATATATTTCCATTTGATCAATCAAGCACAAGCAGGATAATTGATGTATAAAGGGCATCCGGCAATTGGTGCAAAAGAACAGCAAAACAAAAGAGCTTCATGTTAGCTCTCAAATGAATACTTACTCATCCCATGAAAAAAATGCAATTGCGGCGTCTGGAAAAAGTTCACAAAGAAGTGCAATTGTATAATTGTATCAAAACTACCTTCCCTAATTTTGTAATCAGATAAAGGAATTATAGGGAAGAGCTTTTGTTATATATATTCAGACATTGCTGTGCGGCACATTTAAGCCTGCAGCTGCCGCACATACTACTATACTAGTGCTTAATTGAGCAGTGAAAATGTAGTGTCGGTGATATGATCTCCGGCAGTCTTCCACGGGGTAGCCCACGGAAGTGATTTGTATGTAGGGAAGATCGCAAAGATCGCAAGCTAGATGGTTAGGGTGGACAGACACAAGGATTTAGACAGGTTCGGGCCGTCAACTCGACGTAATACCCTACGTCCTGTTTTGGGGTGTTGTATTGCGTGGATTGTTCTCTTGAGAGATTTCGTGATTTTTGGAGGGGGTCCCTGCCCGCCTTATATATCGGGGGGCAGGGTTACAAGTCGGTTTGTAGCCGATCCTATCTCTAAGGATCCTTTCCTTCTTTACAAAAACTCCTATTCTAATTAGAACTTCTCCTTCCGGATCCTTCCCACATGCGCCGACTTGTCCCGCACGTCATCAGGTCCAGAACGGTGGGCCGGGCCGCCCCCTATTGGAGGGCTGCCAGGCCTGCTCGTGAGGTACCCAGGGACTATATCCCCCACAGTAGCCCCCGAGCACTTCTTGGCCGATCGTTGGCTGTAATTGATCTGTCTTTTTCTTGCATGATCCGAGTGCTCCGTAACTATGCCAACATGCTTGATCAGATTCCCGAGTTGTCTAGAACTTCATCCGAGTGGTTTCGAAGAAGATCCGAGTGGTTTCGAGGAAGATCCGAGTGGTTTCGAGGAAGATTCGAGTGCATGCTCAAACGTTCCTGAAAACGATCCTTCAATTGTAGTCGTAGTGAGGGGAAGAAGTACTCTTTTTCACGACGCGAAAGCGAAGTGTATACACTTAGCCCCCGAGCCTTGGGCAATTTTAGTATAAAATTGGCCAAGGGTCTTCAATTTTTCTCCATCAAAATCATGATCTTCAATGGCGTGCACCTCCTAGTGCACCCATTGGGTGTAGCCCCCGAGCCTTGAGCAGAGTAGAATAGTCTGGTCGAGGGTCAAAAATAGAATATTATAAAGCTCCTTTTGAACTTAATCCATCAATGGCGTGCACCTCCAGGTGCACCCATTGGGTGTAGCCCCCGAGTCTTGATTCGACTCGGCACGATCGTGTCAAGACTCTAGAAGCTGTGGATCCTGACTGAATCTTTCAGCCCCCATGCCTCCGGGCATGGATGTTGAACAATTTCCTCCTTTTAGGGCATTTTTATTTCCCCTTTTTAAGGAATCTTTTCTCAAGTTCTTTGAACTCGGCGTGACTCCCGAGTCGTGTCCCACGACCCAGCTTGACCATATGGTAAATCACCTTCTCACAAGATTTATACTTGTCAGCACTTGACCCAGATTTCCGAGTCAATTTAGCGATAGTATCGCATGCCTTACGTAAAAATCAATTGCAAGGTTGCAATATTAATTGCAAAAATAAGCCTGGCCGTCGACTAATTTTAGCCTCACGACCGAGTGGTTTCTGCCCCTGAGCATTTGCTCAGGAACCCACGTAATTGTTAATTAACAGAACCGAAAGGTCGTGCTATATTTTAGCCTATCAAAGGCTTAAGTCAGCCCATTTAGGCCCATCAATCCTGTTAAGCCCATTGTTTCCTAGGGAAACTAACGGTTGCCTCATGAAGCCAGAATATCGCGAGATATCGCGACTCCATATCGCATCTTTGAATTTAAAGCGACGCGACGTGCTAGCGTCGGTTAAGTTCCCGAGACAAACATCGCGCCGCGCGTGGGAGGAACGGTTCATTCCATTATAAGCCATCCCCGCCGCAATCTTCTTCCTTTCCTCGCCATTTGCCTTCACCGCATCCAAGTTCTCCTTTCTCGCTCAGGCGCAAACTCTAGATCCACTTTCATAACTTCAAATCTTCAATCCCCAATCTCTGCTTGTTGCAGCTATGGCGCCGAAGCGGAAGGAAGCGTCGCCAGGGAAGAAGCAGCGGTCAGGGCCAAGACCGCCATCGATGTCTCCGTGGATCGTGCCGCCGAGTGGAGGAAGTCCTCTACCACCACCAAGCGTCTCGAGCAACATGTCATCGACGGCATTCTCCCGGACCAGCAAACTGCCGAATGGCATGCAGCCTTTGGTGAGTCTTTTCCCACCCCAAATTCCACTGATTTAGTGGTGTTTGAGTCCTTTCTTTTGCACGGATTTGGTGTTCCTGCACACCCTTTCCTCCGCGGCTTGCTCCATTTCTACGGGATTAGTCTCTGCGCACTGAACCCGAATTCCATCCTTCACATTGCTATTTTCATCAATCTCTGTGAGGCCTATCTTGGGATAGAGCCTCACTTCAATCTTTTTCTCCATCTTTTCTTGCTGAAGCCTTATCCTAGCACCGAGCGCCCGCGTGTAGTCGGAGGCGCCGGGTTCCAGCTCCGTGAGGGTCGAACCCAGGAATATTTTGAAATTCCTTTTCCTACTACCAATAAGGGGTGGCAATCCGAGTGGTTTTACATAGGGAACCACTCGCCTGCCATCTCTTCTGAAATAGATTCCCGTCATGTCCCCTCCAAGTCCTGGAGCTCTCTCCCCAAAGATAGCGAGATGGACGAGGTTCGGGAGCTGCTGAGCCTCATTGCCGAGCTGAAGAACAGAGGGTTGACTGCCGTAGGAGTGGCAGCCAACTTCGTGCTGCGTCGGATCCAGCCCCTCAAGCAGCGGGCTCATCCGGCATATGAGTATTACGCCAAGGGGGACAACACGCGTGAAGCCCCCGAGCGTGTTGATAAAAGCCAACCTGCAGCCCGAATTGCCAAATTTTTTGCACCAGGGACTCCCCTGAAGACTTCTGATGGTCCTCCGGCATACAACTTGTCTAATCCTCGCCCTGAGGTAATGAATCAATTTATTGCTGTTTATGTGTTCAATTCCACCCATTGGGTGTAATCTCGATAAAATACTGAACCCAACTTTGAAATGCAGGGTCGAGCTGCTTATGTTTCAATCCCCCTCCTGCCTGAGATGCTGAAGGGAGTTGACCAGCTGGTGTCGCGCAGGGCCGGTACTGCTGAAGAAGCACTCGGAGGAGCCGAGGATGACTTAAACGACTCGGATATGAGTCTGTCATCCTCACCTTCTCCGGATGTGTTGTCGCCGAGTGGTGGCAAAGCTGCCATCGTCCCGAAGAAGCGAAAGAGCTCTACTTCAACGGGGGTTGTGATTGGGGATGCACCGAGCCGTCGCCAACTCATCATCACCGAGTCATCAGACTCGGATGATGATGAAGGTGGTGATGCCGGGTCATCAATCCCGCCCTCACTTATTAGCTCAGAGCATTCTCCCCTTGCCATCGTACCATTGCATACTGCAAGTCCAAGGGACCTTCCTTCCCCAGCTCGGAAAGGAAAGCGCCTGAAAGTGCGCGTATCTACTCGGTAAGAGTTGTTGTCAAAAGTTTATTGACTTTTTATTTTTTCCTGTGATTGCTCCTTATGTGCTTTGTCGTGCAGCACGCCGTCTGATATTCCCTTTGCGGACTCTGCGCCGTGATCAGTCGGCGAGACAGAGATCCCAGAGATCCGAGCGCCAGAAGAATCTTCCCACGTGGCTGATCCTCCTAGCGATCAGCCTGTGGAGCCGCCACAAGAATCACCGCGCGCACCAACCCTGGCGCCACCAAGTCCTGCTCAGGCGTCGCCGACCGTACTGCATACTCCTCCCTTGAGCAGCCCCCAGCCTGCTCATATAGTTGAGCAGACTACAACGGTGGAGGCGCCCCAGATTGCAGAGGTCGAAGTCACTCCTGCGGCGGACGTGACTCCGGGTGATGGTGTCGCTATGACTCCTTTGGCGGAGTTCAAGTCGCTCCTTCGTCGCCTGGGACTGATGGCCGAGGTACTCCTGAGCCACCTTTCCTGTTTAAGAAGAGTATCGAGTGGTACAGTTGTTTGCTGTGTCATCTGACGATCGTTTGCAGGAAATAACTGCCGATGCCGAGGCCAAAACCTCGGAGATTCAAAGGCTTGTTCCTGCAGCAGTGAAGGCCGACTCCCTGGTGACCCGAGTGGCTGAGCTTGAAGCCGAGCTGGTTCAGGCGACGCAGGGTATGAGTCAGTCTTAGCGTTGTATTTTGTACTATTATTTCACTGACCATACCTAATATAAGTATATTATGTCAGCTCGTGAAGCCGCTGTGTCCCAACACCAGGCCGAGTTGGAGGAAGCCCAGCGCACCGTCCGTGATCTTCGCGGGGAGGTGGAACAGGCTAAGCTCAACGAAGCCCGAGCCGCACAGGAGCTTAGAGGTATACTATTCTTTTTATGTCAGACGTGAACATCCTGTCCAGATCTGACTTTCTGTAGATTACCGGGCCCAGACTTTGGCCCAATTTGCAGAACTTACTGCTAAGGTGACTCGTCTGGAAGGCGAGGCAGAGGCGCTGCACACCGAGAAGTGCACGCTGGAAGATGTTGTTCGAGTGGTGGCGGAGGAGATCGAGCCGGAGGCAGCATCACCTTCAGCTTCTATCCTCGACCGTACTCGGGCGCTTCCACGTCTCTTTCGGCGTCAGCTTCGCTCCATCAGCCAGGCCAGTTGCGGTCATGTCTTGGCAATCCTGAAGTCGTTGTTCCCATCGTCTGATCTGGAACCACTCGGCAGCGGGTATGCTGCTGGCACCTCCGAGGATGATGTGAGCAGGCTGCTGCTTGAAGTGGAGCCGATCGCCAATGTCTTGTCTAAGGACGTTGTCGATGAGACTGATGATGCAGGCCCTTCTGGTGGTGTCGATCCTGCAAGTTAAAATTGGTAGATAATCTGTAGTATTTGGCAATAGAAATACTCTTGAACAATGTTTAATCCTTTGTTTGTATATAAGTTTTTTATGGAAGTGCTACTCCCTTTCTTTCTGCGCTGGCCTTAATTTCTGAGTGGTTGACCTGTTACGGAGTAGATTAGCCTCGTTGGTCTTAGTCTCATGCCGCCGAGCTTTGTCGTGCATGTAGAGCTTTGACTTGGCGAGTGCTTTCCCCCACGATTTAAAGTTTGTTCCACTCATACTTTATGTGCGTGACGCGAAAGAGGAAATTCGAGTAGTAGATATAATGTAGATGGAAGATGAAATCAACTTTATTGATAACTCATATGACATTTATAATTCTGCCGAGTCGAAATTGGGGATGATTATCCACAAAAAACCACTCGGGGAAAAATATCTTAAAGAAATAAAAAATTAATACATAACTGAATCAAGCGTAGAAACGCTGTAGGTGCTCGATGTTCCACGGATTTGGGATGTCCACTCCGTCTTCCGTCATGAGGCGATATGAGCCTGGGCGACTCACTGTCTTCACGATGTATGGTCCCTCCCAGGGGGACGCAAGCTTGTGCGCGCCCTTGGTGTCTTGCTTCCTTCTCAGAACCAAGTCGCCTGCTTCAAAAGACCTCTGTTTGACGGTTCGATCATGATACCGTCGAAGGACCTGAGCGTAACGCACGGCTTGGATCTGGGCGGCCAATCTCTTCTCCTCGATACTATCGAGGTCTTCAATTCGCGCCACTTGCGCGTCGTATTCATCATAGAATTCCACTCGGGGCGAACCGTATGAGATGTCCGTTGGTAGGATAGCCTCTGAGCCGTAAACCAGAAAGAACGGGGTTTGCTTAGTGGCATGACTCGGCTGGGTCTGCAGCCCCCAGACTACAGCGGGCAACTCCTTGATCCATCGGCCATCGTACTGCTTCAGCTTCTTGAATATACGGGCCCTGAGTGCTTTGATTATTTCGCCATTGGCTCTTTCAACCTGGCCATTGGCCCTTGGGTGCGCCACGGATACGGGGCATAACTTGATGTTCCTCTCGCTGCACCAATCTTTGAACTCCTGTGCTACGAAGTTTGTACCATTATCTGTAATGATACGATTTGGGACTCCGAAGCGATGAGTGATGTCGGTGAAGAATTCGATGGTCTTGGCTGCCGTGTGCTTTTTGACTAGTTTCACCTCGATCCACTTGGTGAACTTGTCAATAGCCACTAGGACATGGTCAAAACCACCCGTCGCCTTCTTGAACGGACCAATCATGTCCAAGCACCAACAAGCGAAGCGAAGGGCCAGGACATTGGTATAGTCTGCAGCTGTTGTGCTGGTGCGTGTATTTGCCTTGCAAAATACTGACACCCTTGGCAGTGCCGCACAATATTGTCTGCGTCTGCTACAGTAGTCGGCCAGTAGAAACCAGACCGGAAGGCTTTACCAACAATGGTTCTAGCCCCAGCGTGATTACCACAGATGCCTTTGTGTACGTCTGTCAAGAGCTCAATACCCTCCGCGCGACTCACGCATTTTTGGAGGATTTGAGTGGCTCCAGATCGACGATACAACTTTTCTCCGATGATAACGTAGCTTTAACTGCGCCGCACGATTTGTTCGTGGAGCGATTTCAGATCCTTTCCATCACCCGCAACCTCTGAGGGCAATATGCCGCTGTCAAGGTAGTCGATGATTTGGCTCCTCCAGTCCAATGCTTCGTCTACCACTAATGTGGCTGACTCCAGAGATTCTCCGACTTGTTGCTCCACGGCAGTGCCATCCGGGTTTATCTTAATAGATGGTTTAATAAGATCTTGGATGAAGACTCCGGGTGGGACGCCTTCACGGGTGGACCCCATCTTGGCAAGTTCATCAGCTGCCTTGTTATAGTCGCGCACCACGTGATGGAACTCTAAGCCATAGAATTTCCCTTCCAATTTCCATATTTCCTCGCAGTAGGCATCCATCTTCTCATTGGACCTGGACCAATCCTTATTTACCTGGTTTATGACCAGGGCAGAGTCCCCGCGGACCATCAGGCATTTGATGCCCAAAGATACGGCGATGCGGAGACCGTGCAAGGCTGCTTCATACTCGGCTGCATTGTTGGATACTGGGAACATAATTTGAAGGACGTATTTTAGTTCCTGTTCACTGGGGAAATCAGGAGTACGCCTGCGCCGCCTCCTTTGATCTGGAGGGAGCCGTCAAAGTACATCTCCCAGTACTCAACTTTCTCGTTATCAGCCGGAGCTTGGTTCTCTGTCCAGTCTGCTACGAAGTCGGCCAGAACCTGAGACTTGATAGCAGTACGTGGAACAAAGTTTATTTGGTGAGCGGCCAATTCTATTGACCACTTGACGATTCGGCCGCTTGCGTCTCGGTTATGGAGTATTTCCCCTAGAGGACTTTCGCATACGACCAAGATTGGATGGGCCTCTGTAACGCCCTACTTCTTAAGTCATTTAGAAATACAGGTGTGACACCCTTAAATTTAAGTAGAAATTAATTAGGATTCATCTAGATTAATCCTTAAGATTTATCAGAATAATTATGGAATTAAAGGAATAAATGTAAATAACAAACTATAGATAACTAAGGGGGAAATAAAGGGATGTTTCTAACTTGAATGCTAAACTTGGTATTTTTAAAACTCTAGAATCAAATTAGAAAATGTTTGGTTTAGATTTGAATACAAATTCCTTTCAAAAACCCTTTTAAATAAATAGAAAATCATTTAAAGTTTAGACGGGCCGCAACCCCCATTCCGGTCCAACTCCTCTTCAAGCCCACTGCCAAAGTCTGCTGTTCCCCCTCCCACTCTCGGCTTCGGCTGCTTCTCCTCCTCCCTCCTCCGCGCGGCCCGCACGCGCTCCGCAGGCCGACAGCCCCGCGGCCCGGTGCACCTCCCGCCTGGCTCCACCCGCCTGCCGCGCGGCCCGGCTCCCCCACTCGGCCCACCCGCATCTCACAGCCCACGCCCGCGCGCGCCGCCCCTTCCCCGTGGGCCGTGCGTGCCTTGGCCCAGCAGGCCGCCAGCCGCGCAGCCCACACGGCCCCGCGCGCCGTCCCCTTTCTTCTTCCCCTACCCCAGCGCCGCCGCCGCCGCGTCTGGCCGCCGCCGGCCGAGCCCCGCCGTGTGCTGGCGTTGGCCTTAGTGCCTAGCGCCAGCACAACCCCATCACGTGGCCAAGCGCCACGCACCCCTCGCATCCCTCCTATCCTCTGCCGCCACGAGGGCACCCGGCCGCCGCGCCATTAATGGCGACGGCGTGCCCATGCCGTGCACGCCCCCTCCCCTCCGCAGCGCTCCGTACTGATCTGTGGCCGCGCCCTCACCACCCGATGCTCCCTGCACGGCTAGGATGATCAAGGATTGCGGCGCCAAGCCCCCCCTTTCCTCGCCGCCGGCCGAGCTCCATTGCCGGAGCTCGAG
This sequence comes from Urochloa ruziziensis, assembly GCA_015476505.1. Classification (NCBI taxonomy): domain Eukaryota; kingdom Viridiplantae; phylum Streptophyta; class Magnoliopsida; order Poales; family Poaceae; genus Urochloa; species Urochloa ruziziensis. The sequence goes on along the minus strand of CM027119.1, from coordinate 13,270,010 downwards.
CTCCTTCTGGCAGCCACGTACCCCGCTCCGCCGGTCGTCCTCACCCCCTCCATGCGACGTGGCGCGCTCCACTGCTCCTCCCGCGCCTATAAATGGAGGGGCACGGTGCCCCCTCCCCCTCCCCGGCACAGAGCAAGCCACCTCTTTCTCCCTCCCCGTGGGCGCCCCCTCTCCACTCCCTCACGCCCCATCCAAAGCCCCGGAATGGGTTGCCCCCACTCTCCTCCCCCTGCCTGTGGACTCCGTTGAGGCCAGGGTGGCCGGAGTGTGGAGAACGGGTGGAGCCCCGAGCTCCATCCCCCATCTCCCATGGCGCGGTCGCTTGGAGGAAGAAGACGACCCTCTGGTCGCTCTTCTCCCCCACGCCATGAGGATGACAGGTGGGCCCGACCCTCCCCGGCCGCATGGTCACGGTCCACAAGGACCGCAGACCGGCCGCACCTCGGTCCATGGCCGGCCCACAGCTTTCCACCGGCCGGACCCCGGGTGCACACGGTCCACAAAGACCGTGGGGAGGCAGCCCCGGTCCACGAAGGCCCACGAAAGCGGCCCACCAAACAGTAGCCGCGGTGGACCCCACCCCTTGCGTCAGCCAGCCCGAAATTGCTACGCGTACCCCGGTAAGTGCACACACAAAGTTATTTAGAGCCCTTCCTTTATTCCAAAAATTCCCCAAAAATACCCAAAAATCCTAGGATTATTTCTAAGCCTATTAGTGCCACCCAATCCTTTTTAGCACATCATTAGAGCCTAAATCCCATTAGGCTAAGTTCTAGCCTATAAGAGGCCATCCCCGGTGTACCCCGGAAATTCCCCTCTCCATGTCTTAGCCCCATAAAATCCCCAAGAATTTCCACAAATACTAGGGATTATTCTAAGCATTATCATATGCTTATTACCCTGGTATCCATCCCCTGACTCCAAAACCCAGTCGCACGCTTCCAATGACCCGCCAAAACCCCGTCTAAACTCCACGGACGTCATTCCGCCGTCCGATCAAAACCCGGAGTTTTGGTAAAACCCTAGCCGGCATGCTGCCCACAAACACATAAGGATTTTCTAGAGATTCATCATTTGGGGTTTATTCCTTAGAAATCTATATAAATCCCGGAATACTGATGATCATCGTTCCAGCCACCGTTCAGGGAATTATTTAATAATTCTCTTATTCTTAACCTGTGATCCATTAATTATCTTATAATTAATGGATATTAATCCAAATCTCTAGTCATCAGCCCTTAGGCAAATCCTTTAATCCCGGCCTTCCTTTCCTTTCTCCTTTTTCCTTGTACGATTGGATTGATGTATTGTTATACTGATTGTTATTTTATGTGTTTTATCGATAGCGTGACCGGGCCCGACGAGACGACGAGACGATGAAGCTCCAGAAGACCCGAAGCCCAAGCCCGGTCAACCTACGGAATACGCTCGCGTAAGAATCGTCTAAGGACGACAATGAAGGCAAGTCTCACCAATAATATCACTTTAATCACTAAAGTTTACCTTATGTGCAGCATAAGCTACATGGGGCATGACCGGAGGGTGTGCCCAGCATCGCTGTAGGCTTAGGATGCTGATTGGGAGTGGAAGGAAGATCCCAAGCAAGGGGATTCCGAGCCACTCTGATCCCAGCTAAGGACCGGTTCACGGGAGAGTCTTTCTAGTGCCCAGTACAACCTCGCATGCCAAAAAGGCATAGCCTTCGGGAATGCCTATTTATGTGAGGCCTTGATTCACACCCCACCAGCTGAACCTAGTAATCCATCCCAAGGAAGCCGTATGATTGGCGCAGAGTGCTGACCGGCGAACTAGGACCGCCCGGTGCCGGGTCAAACAACCGCCAAGTCAGGAAACGGGCATACTGGAGACAGCCCCAGACAGAGGGCTGGGACTGGGCGGCACGGGTTGACTAGGAAACAGGGTCAGAGACCCTGAGGGCCAGAGGCCCGATGAGCTCATCAGAAAACCCGGGTTGATATCCGCGAGGCGGATGTTTAGTAGCCCCTGTTTAGCCCCCAGTATGCACGTGGCTGGACCTAGGGAATGCTGACCAGCGATGGTCACCGGTGGGTACGAGTCTCGTAGGTCGGTACCGCCAATGTACACGGCACGGGCCGACCGAATGCGAGGTAGATAAGTACGACCTCTGCAGAGTGTAGAATCTATCTGGATAGCCGCGACTCCGGCAAGAGTCCACTTAGTCAAAGCCCCCGATGATTAGTTTTATTATTTCTGTACGGGGAACCTGAGACGGCGAATGTACCATTGGTCAGGTTCGGGATAACATATCGGGACTGGCAGGGAGGAAGTGCCCCTCCAGGACCGACCTTTACATTAATTTAATTTAACATATTATTGAATTTGTGGGATTTGCTGGGTATTCTTTTCAGAATACTCACCCTTGCTTTCATTGTCTTACAGGTTTAGACCTTCCGGGCGAGAAGGTGCTGCAGCCCATTCCGGTGGAGGAATGAAGTGCCTGCCCGCTCTCCGCTAGTTAAAACGGTGTTAAAATCTATTTAAAATATACGTTATTTACCTCTTCTGATACTAATCTGTGAAAAGATCTGTATCAGTGACCGATCCAGGACCTGATACAGGTGATTAGGGAAACTTTGGATAAGGGGTCCCCACAGGGTGGTATCAGAGCCGTAAATAATTTTTTTTAATACCATATAAGACCGCCTATAGGCATTAGGAAGCCATAAGCCCTGTATTCTGCTCCTATTTTTCGAAATTTCTCGAAAAATCCTTTGTCCATGCCCCTGAACTCCCTTTATTTCTTGCTTAACTCCAATTGTTACTCTGACAGGTATGGATCATGAGAATGAGGTTCGGAAAATGATCCACAATACGGAGATTGTGAGATGAAGATTTGCCGAAGAGCAAATGCTGCCGGAGTAACTAGAGATCTAGTTGTAGATCTTCTATTGGAAAATAAGCCTATGACTTCATAGTAACGTACTTTTGATTATGTAATGTTTGATGAAGCCCCGGATAATAGTTTCCCCCTTTCCATATAATAGATATGGATTTGATTGGTAGTTGATTGTAGAAATGCATGGATAGAACCATTCTTTCCTTAAAAACCTAAGGATTATCCATAGCCCTTGACCTTCTAACGTCATCAGCTCAAGCCAGAGTTCAGAAATAAGAAAGTTTCTGAAAAACAATTCTACTTGTCTAAAATGGAATACGGGATCTAATCCTCTTAAGTGGGGTAGATTCCAAAGTTAGAAAGACATTTTATTCGGAAAAGTCTAGGGCCCAATCAAGGAGAACTCGTACGATACAGATCTCAGGAAAATACGGAATAATCGCAGGAATAGTATAAGCCAAGGTTATACTATGAATGTGACAAGGTTTGAATTCCTGAATAATCCTTGGAACAGAAACCTGTAAAAGCTGAGGAAACCAATAAGAAGATATAAGGATCTCTGTTAGAAACCCTAAGCCATAGGATCCACCGCCCGTGAACTCTCAGCCAAGAAATAAACATCCACCCCTATCCGTCCCAAGGTCAACTCCATCCACCATAAGTAATTCTGGATCGACCGACATCCTTTCTTGAATCAGGACTGACAATAACCATAACTCCGAAATCCTTGTCATTCCTGGCACCTCTCTCTCTCTTGATTTCCTCTCCAGCTTCCAAGAAATCCAGCTCATCAACCACGTACCCTGAGAATCTAAATACCGTCTTTTTCACGCCCATTCTCACCCAAGACTCTCATGGGAATAACCCAAACCTCCACCTATTCATCAGGGTAATCGAATTCTTGATGAAGCCAGGCCCCTTTTAACCACCACTCACTTCTATTAATTCTTCGATAATCCCCTCTAGAAATCCAATCTCCTTTTTCTGAAAACTAGCTAGACTCACTCCTTCGACAATGCCGATGCATCAAATACATCGACAAATCCTTTCCAATCAAACCATGCCATATAACTCTCCCGAGGAAACCGGAAAACTCCGGCCATTCCTCATTACACCCTTACTAGAGAAAGCGATACGTCAACATTTCTCTCTCTAGTAAACATTTTCCTTCCGATTCATCATTCCCCAAAATACCATCAATCCTCCAACAGAAATCTACAAAAGTCCACCACCAATAATCTCTAACCCGGTCCTTTCCCCCAAAAACCTAGAAGAAACCACGTATATCCATCACCTCAACCTTCCACCCCACTCCCTGTGCTTGCTACTAAAATATTCTGAGAAACCTGCCGCCGTATACCCATACCTAAACCGATACTCTACCAAAATACCTTAGCCACCACAAGAGCCCACAACTTTTCCTTAATAAGGAATCATCTTGCTTCTTGGCAGATCATTGAAGCATGCAAGCTTCTCTAAGCCTGCCCTCTTCTGTCCTTCGCCACGAAAACCTCAGGACCAACCTAAGAATATTACTCTATCACAACCCCGTCCCACCACCATCGTTCGATCATCCCCTCCCTGTTATCAAGAATAACTATCCAGGTTATACTTAAAACCACAGAACTTGACCATAACCATCCTTCCCCTTCAGATAAAGACACACCTTCAGTCACTCCATGAAATCATCCATGAAACCATTCCCCATCCAAAGAGATAGTCAATCAAGATCATTCCTTTAAACACCCACTCCAAACCAAGTAACCCCTTCCTATTAGAAGAGCTACCTTCGTTTCCATAGATCACTAAGGCATGCAAGTTTCTTTAAGAAACATGCCCCTCAGTCACATCTTCTCCTTCCCCTTAACCAATAACCCCCTAACCCTCCTTAAGAATCGCTCCCTCACCGTCCCTGACGACTGTCATCATTCCGCCATTCCTTCATATCCACCGTAATCATCACCTTGCTCCGAAAGGATGCAAATCTTCGAACACCTAATAGAACCATCTCGTCACGCCCTATTTAAGGAATGGTTAAATCAGACTCGTCCCCTGAAACAGCCATTATAAGCAAATATCCTAGCCATAAACCACTCAGCCTTAGCTACACCTCTAGGAAAATTTAAGACAACCCGTCTCCAATAGAAGAAACATAAGGAAGGAATCTTAGTGGAATAACTGGGTGATTTGGCAGAAAAATCACTACATAAAGCTTTGAAAACCAAATTCCACTAAGAATGGTTAGTAAACCTACCAACCCAAGATCCAAAATTACCTACCCATTTCCAGAAGAGACACTTCTCAATCCAGAAGAATCACCATACCAAATTTTTGGATGAGAAGTAATCACCCAAGTTTCTTACCCTAGATTTCCTTTTTCCCATCTGGTAACCCGAACCAATTACCAGATTCCTTGTAATCATAGCTATAACCTTCCCCGAAGCTAACCATTTCAGGCGAAGTAAGGTTACCCCGAAGAAAACCACGACAAAGACAGTGAAGTGGTCAAGGATAGGACACTTGAAGAGGTAAGTAAAAACCAAGCAAAAGCACGTCCAAGTAAAGGAAAAACTTGGATAGAAAGATTTGGACGAAAACCCTAAGAAGACAAGGAAATCCGAGATTTTCATTTCAAAAGAAGTTTGAATAAATCCATTCGGAAAGAGAATCTCGGATTGAAATCAAAGGAAATCCTGAGTTAATCCTTTTAAGTGGGGTAGTAACCCAAACAAAGGAAAAGGTTTTTGACCTCAAGAACTTGAGGATTAAAATAACTCAGGAAAAGTATATCATCAAGTCACCCAGATGCAGCCGAAATTAATTGGATATATTCGGGAGTAAAGGAAATAAACGTCAACAACAATACTCCCACTCACGGAAATAAGGGATAGGTATATCGCGAAGAGAAAATTTCAAAAATTTAAAAGGGAGAAGAAATTCCTTTTAATAAGCATTGGAAATACCCGTCGACGCTCTAAATTAGAAGAATACTAGGAGAAAACCCTAGATCTTCTTTCTAGCCGAAAATCTCGGGACGAGATTTCTTTAAGTGGGGTAGATCTGTGACACCCTTAAATTTAAGTAGAAATTAATTAGGATTCATCTATATTAATCCTTAAGATTTATCGGAATAATTATGGAATTAAAGGAATCAATGTAAATAACAAACTATAGATAACTAAGGGGAAAATAAAGGGATGTTTCTAACTTGAATGCTAAACTTGGTATTTTTAAAACTCTAGAATCAAATTAGAAAATGTTTGGTTTAGATTTGAATACAAATTCCTTTCAAAAACCCTTTTAAATAAATAGAAAATCATTTAAAGTTTAGACGGGCCGCAACCCCCATTCTGGCCCAACTCCTCTTCAAGCCCACTGCCAAAGTCTGTTGTTCCCCCTCCCACTCTCGGCTTCGGCTGCTTCTCCTCCTCCCTCCGCGCGGCCCGCACGCGCTCCGCAGGCTGACAGCCCCGCGGCCCGGTGCACCTCCCGCCCGGCTCTGCCCGCCTGCCGCGCGGCCCGCCTCCCCCACTCGGCCCACCCGCATCTCACAGCCCACGCCCGCGCGCGCCGTCCCTTCCCCGTGGGCCGTGCGTGCCTTGGCCTAGCAGGCCGCCAGCCGCGCAGCCCACACGGCCCCGCGCGCCGTCCCCTTTCTTCTTCCCCTACCCCAGCTCCGCCGCCGCCGCGTCTGGCCGCCGCCGGCCGAGCCCCGCCGTGTGCTGGCGTTGGCCTTAGTGCCTAGCGCCAGCACAACCCCATCACGTGGCCAAGCGCCACGCACCCCTCCCATCCCTCCTATCCTCTGCCGCCACGAGGGCACCCGGCCGCCGCGCCATTAATGGCGACGGCGTGCCCATGCCGTGCACGCCCCCTCCCCTCCGCAGCGCTCCGTACTGATCCGTGGCCGCGCCCTCACCACCCGATGCTCCCTGCACGGCTAGGATGATCAAGGATTGCGGCGCCAAGCCCCCCCCCCCCCCCCTTTCCTCGCCGCCGGCCGAGCTCCATTGCCGGAGCTCGAGCTCCTTCCGGCAGCCACGTACCCCGCTCCGCCGGTCGTCCTCACCCCCTCCACTGCTCCTCCCGCGCCTATAAATGGAGGGGCACGGTGCCCCCTCCCCCTCCCCGGCACAGAGCAAGCCACCTCTTTCTCCCTCCCCGTGGGCGCCCCCTCTCCACTCCCTCACGCCCCATCCAAAGCCCCGGAATGGGTTGCCCCCGCTATCCTCCCCCTGCCCGTGGACTCCGTTGAGGCCAGGGTGGCCGGAGTGTGGAGAACGGGTGGAGCCCCGAGCTCCATCCCCCATCTCCCATGGCGCGGTCGCCTGGAGGAAGAAGACAACCCTCTGGTCGCTCTTCTCCCCCACGCCATGAGGATGACAGGTGGGCCCGGCCCTCCCCGGCCGCATGGTCACGGTCCACAAGGACCGCAGACCGGCCGCACCTCGGTCCATGGCCGGCCCACAGCTTTCCACCGGCCGGACCCCGGGTGCACACGGTCCACAAAGACCGTGGGGAGGCAGCCCCGGTCCACGAAGGCCCACGAAAGCGGCCCACCAAACAGTAGCCGCGGTGGACCCCACCCCCTTGCGTCAGCCAGCCCGAAATTGCTACGCGTACCCCGGTAAGTGCACACACAAAGTTATTTAGAGCCCTTCCTTTATTCCAAAAATTCCCCAAAAATACCCAAAAATCCTAGGATTATTTCTAAGCCTATTAGTGCCACCCAATCCTTTTTAGCACATCATTAGAGCCTAAATCCCATTAGGCTAAGTTCTAGCCTATAAGAGGCCATCCCCGGTGTACCCCGGAAATTCCCCTCTCCATGTCTTAGCCCCATAAAATCCCCAAGAATTTCCACAAATACTAGGGATTATTCTAAGCATTATCATATGCTTATTACCCTGGTATCCATCCCCTGACTCCAAAACCCAGTCGCACGCTTCCAATGCCCCGCCAAAACCCCGTCTAAACTCCACGGACGTCATTCCGCCGTCCGATCAAAACCCGGAGTTTTGGTAAAACCCTAGCCGGCATGCTGCCCACAAACACATAAGGATTTTCTAGAGATTCATCATTTGGGGTTTATTCCTTAGAAATCTATATAAATCTCGGAATACTGATGATCATCGTTCCAGCCACCGTTCAGGGAATTATTTAATAATTCTCTTATTCTTAACCTGTGATCCATTAATTATCTTATAATTAATGGATATTAATCCAAATCTCTAGTCATCAGCCCTTAGGCAAATCCTTTAATCCCGGCCTTCCTTTCCTTTCTCCTTTTTCCTTGTACGATTGGATTGATGTATTGTTATACTGATTGTTATTTTATGTGTTTTATCGATAGCGTGACCGGGCCCGACGAGACGACGAGACGATGAAGCTCCAGAAGACCCGAAGCCCAAGCCCGGTCAACCTACGGAATACGCTCGCGTAAGAATCGTCTAAGGACGACAATGAAGGCAAGTCTCACCAATAATATCACTTTAATCACTAAAGTTTACCTTATGTGCAGCATAAGCTACAGGGGGCATGACCGGAGGGTGTGCCCAGCATCGCTGTAGGCTTAGGATGCTGATTGGGAGTGGAAGGAAGATCCCAAGGAAGGGGATTCCGAGCCACTCTGATCCCAGCTAAGGACCGGTTCACGGGAGAGTCTTTCTAGTGCCCAGTACAACCTCGCATGCCGAAAAGGCATAGCCTTCGGGAATGCCTATTTATGTGAGGCCTTGATTCACACCCCACCAGCTGAATCTAGTAATCCATCCCAAGGAAGCCGTATGATTGGCGCAGAGTGCTGACCGGCGAACTGGGACCGCCCGGTGCCGGGTCAAACAACCGCCAAGTCGGGAAACGGGCATACTGGATACAGCCCCAGACAGAGGGCTGGGACTGGGCGGCACGGGTTGACTAGGAAACAGGGTCAGAGACCCTGAGGGCCAGAGGCCCGATGAGCTCATCAGAAAACCCGGGTTGATATCCGCGAGGCGGATGTTTAGTAGCCCCTGTTTAGCCCCCAGTATGCATGTGGCTGGACCTAGGGAATGCTGACCAGCGATGGTCACCGGTGGGTACGAGTCTCGTAGGTCGGTACCGCCAATGTACACGGCACGGGCCGACCGAATGCGAGGTAGATAAGTACGACCTCTGCAGAGTGTAGAATCTATCTGGATAGCCGCGACTCCGGCAAGAGTCCACTTAGTCAAAGCCCCCGATGATTAGTTTTATTATTTCTGTACGGGGAACCTGAGACGGCGAAGGTACCGTTGGTCAGGTTCGGGATAACATATCGGGACTGGCAGGGAGGAAGTGCCCCTCCAGGACCGACCTTTACATTAATTTAATTTAACATATTATTGAATTTGTGGGATTTGCTGGGTATTCTTTTCAGAATACTCACCCTTTCTTTCATTGTCTTACAGGTTTAGACCTTCAGGGCGAGAAGGTGCTGCAGCCCATTCCGGTGGAGGAATGAAGTGCCTGCCCGCTCTCCGCTAGTTAAAACGGTGTTAAAATCTATTTAAAATATACGTTATTTACCTCTTCTGATACTAATCTGTGAAAAGATCTGTATCAGTGACCGATCCAGGAACTCTGGGAGTTAACTGAGAAATCAGGAATTAAACTTAAGAAAATTCAGTCAAATTTTCCTTGAGTTGAAGGAAGAACCACAAGAGATGGTTCACAAGAGATAAACTGGTACAGAATAACTCCGACGACCGTAATTGAGTTATCCTGGAGGTACCAGGAGCCGACATGGGTATATCCAAGGCGAAAAAAAATCCTAGATGAGAAGTCTAGACAGAAACCCCAGGAATCCAGGATATCTACAGGAAAAAAGGAGTGACAAGTTAATTCTCCTTAAGTGGGGTAGTAACCCCAAAAGAAGAAAGAAAACCCGGCCTAAAAAACTTGAGGATTAAAACAACCTAGAAAGGAGATTATCCTCAAGACATTCCAGGTACGGCCGGAAAATTGTTGGACAAGTTCAGGGAATAACAGACAAGAGCATCATAATAATATTCCCTTACAAGGAGAAAAAAAAGAATAGACGAGTTACAAGAAGAAGAGGTGGCGAATATTAAAGGAAAAAAAAGAAGTTCCTTTTTATGAAAGCTGGAAACTCCGATCCTCACCCCCTTTAAGGAAATGGTAAGTAAATTCTAGTTTTCTTTCTAACCCCAAATCTCGGGACGAGATTTCCCTTAAGTGGGGTAGCCCTGTAACGCCCTACTTCTTAAGTCATTTAGAAATACAGGCTTATCAAAATTTTTCTTTAATTTAAACCTAATTATCTCCCCTAAACAACATTCAAAATATCTCTTCTAAAATAAACCATGCATTGACTTAAACATATGTGTTGCATTTGAATGCTTAGAAACTTTCCCAATTTCCTTAGATTCCAAACGGTAGGAATCTCTCCAAATTTCCCTTCCAATTTCTGGAATTAATATTTAAATCCAATATAAATATTAATTCTCTAATCTTCCCAAAATATCCTAAATTAGTATTCATCTCAAAGCCCCACGTCAAAACCTTACTCAAATTTGAATCCCCATTCAAATTTGAGTTCCAAACTACATTCAAATAAATAGGAAAACCTTTCCTTTTCCTTAATGGGCCAAACCCAGCTTCTAGCCCAGCTACTCCCCGCGGCCCATCACCCAAGTCTGCGGGCGCCCCTCCAACTTCCGGCCCCATTCGCCTTTCTTCCCCTCCAGCCGGCCCGCAGCCCACCCCTCCTTCCTTCTCCCTGCGGGCCACTCTTTCCACCGGGCCGCTCTGCCAGCCCAACTCGCACGCGCGGCCCACGCCCCCATTCCTCCGCACCGGCCCGGCTCGCGCGCGACGTCACGATGACGTCACCTCCTTCCCCTTCCCTCCTCCTCCCAGCCGCGCCGGCAGCCGCCGCTCGATCCCCGGCCACCGGCCGGGATTCACCCCCGGAGCACGCGAGCGACGCGTGGTAGCACCGCGAGCTGCCACCGCACTCGCAGTGCGGCGCCGACCACTCCCCCGGCCGGAATCGCGGCCGCCGCTGCTGTCATCTTCCCCTCCGGCTAGCGCCAAGCGTCGAGCCCTGCCCGAGCTTCCTCCCCTCCGCCGCGCGACGTGGCGAGCTCCGCTAGGACCTCCGCGCCTATAAAAGGAGAAGCGCACCCTTCCTTTCCCCGGCACAACCCGCCGGAGCCAAGCTCAAGCTTCCCCCTTTTCCCTCCTCACCTCCGCCCCTTTTCCTCCCTCAGCCGCCGCCACCACTCCCCAGCCACGGTGCCGCCGCCGCGGACACCACCGCCAACGCCGCCCCAACCGCAGCCACGGCAGCGGCCACCGCCTGTGTGCGTCGCGTCGCCGTGCTCGCACGCCGCCCCGACGGGCCGCCACCGGCACACCGCCGTGATCCGCCGCCCCACTACCGCGCTAGCCACCCCCACACCGCCGCTCCTTGCACCGCCGCAAGCGCCAGCGCGGCCCCACCGCTCGCTGCCACCACCGCGCGCCCCGCCACCGCACCAAGCCGCCGGCGGCAAGCCACGCGCAGCCACTTCCCCCCCCCCCCCCCCCCCCGTGCCTACGCCGTACAGCGCGCCGCCGCGCGCGCGGCGCATGAATCCCCCTCCCGCGCCGCCACTGATGCCGCTGGCCACCCCTCGCCGGCCGCCGGCGGGGTCCGGCGGGTCACCAGCGCCCCTTTCCCCTTCCTCCTCTGCTCGATGAGGAAGGGAGCGGGTGAACGGTTGAGGAGAAGGGGCCGGGCGGCCGTGACGCCGTCAAACGGCGCCGTCGCCGTCCCCCGCCTCCACCCACTGCCAGGTGGGGCCAGGCTGACGCCATCCGCCGCACTGCCGCCGTCCCTCCTCCCTCACCCGCTGCCCCGTGGGCCCCACGCGACGGCCGGACGCCGTCACCCCAACGGCCGTCCCGTGCCCCGGCCCATGGACGCGGTCCACTGGACCGCAGACCGCGACACGCGCGGTCCACCACGGTCCACCAAGCCGGTGCACAGCACAGTGCCCACAGCGGGCCCCACCAACCGACGCCAGCCACCCCGCCGCGTCAGCCCTAGCAAAATGCTAGGTACACCCGGTAAGTGTACACCAAATCTTACTTAGAGCCCTTTCTCCACTCCAAAAATTCCCCAAATTTCTCAAAAAATATTAGGAATATTTCTAAACCTATTAGAGCCATCTAAACCATTTTAGGATATTTCTTAACCCCAAATCCCAAAAGATTAGCTCTCATCCAATAGGAAATCCCATTAAGTGTACCCCAAAAATCCCCCTTTTCCAATTCAAAGCTCCATAAAATCCCCAAGTTTTTCCATAAATACTAGGGATTAATCTAAGCATTTCCATATGCTTAGTTCCCTAGGATTTATATCCTAACCCCAAATCTCAATCGCACTACCCCAAAAACCCCGCCGAAACCCCGTCTGAGCTCCACGGGTGTCGTTTCGCCGCCCGATCAAAACCCGGGGTTTTGGTAAGACCCTAACCGTTATACTATCCAAACCCTTCCTAAAAGCCGTCACCTGTGGGTTATCTCTTAGAAATCCATAAAACCCCCGACCGTTCGATCATCTCCGAGGAAATTACTTATTAATTTCCTGGGAATTCCATTCCTTGAATCCATTAATTATTTACCATAATTAATGGATTATCTCTTAATATCTCTTTTTATCCTTTATTTCTATTCTATAGGAATTGATTGATGTATTGTTATACTGAATGTTATTTTCCATGTTCCATTGATCGATAGGTCGTTGGCGTGACCAGGCCCCGCCCAAGATGCCGAAGCTCCCGAAGTCCAAGCCTGGTCAACGTCAAACTTACGTACGCATTAGCGGACGTCCAAGTACCGTTCAAGAAGGCAAGTCCTGGCAACCAACTCCTTGGTCATGCCAGTCCCAGTTCCTGCATAATAAAATCAACCAAGTTAATAACATGGAATGCATACTTTGTTAAAACATAAGGAGAACCCTCTATATTTCACCTCCCCCTTGGTTTAGAGCTACTTCTAGCCCAAAATCCTATTAATAACCCCGGTCATGACCTGTCGCTGACCGAGCGTTATTTAGAAGTAGATTTCTTAGGAATTCTACACTTTTGTGACTTGTGAGGAAAGAGCTTCCGGGAGATGAGAGAGAATGTTGGATTAATGTAAAATGAACCAACTAAGAATAGAACTCCTAAGGACGGACTTGCGAGTAAGGGAGGCAGCCTCGATAGAGGATCCTGTCTCAAAGGCTTGCTCTGTCGCATAACGACCGGTTCAAGGGAGAGTCTTTCTAATGCCAGTACCGCCATACGGGCCAAAAAGGACATAGCCTTCGGGAATGACCTGTAATGTGAGGCCTTGACCCACACCCCGCTAGCAGCTCCTAGTAAATCCATCCCAGAGTAGCGCTCGGTGCCGAGTGGGGCACGCACCAAGTCGGGATACAGATGTACTGGAGACAGCCCCAGACAGAGGGCTGGGACTGGGCGGCACGGGTTGACTAGAGCACAGGGTAGGGAGACCCTGAGGGCCGAGGGCCCTAATATATGAGCTCATTTGACCCGGGTCGACATCCGCGAGGCGGATGATGATTAGTAGCCCCTGTTTAGCCCCCAATACTATCTGTGGCTGGACCTAGGAAAGGCTGTCTGGAGACAGACGCCGGCAGGTACGGGTCTCGTAGGTCGGCACCGCGAAAGTACACGGTAAGTGCTGACCGACCGTATGGCATAGGGTACAACCTCTGCAGAGTAACCAATCTGTCGATAGCCGTGGCTCTCGGTTATGAGCCCATTTAGTCAAAGCCCCCGTTGATTAGCATACATCTGTAGAAATAAAGTATGAGACGACAAGATGGGCGGAGGCCCAGATGAGTGAGGCATAAGCCTGCCCAGAAGGACCCTGACGGTCTCTGGGAGAGAGAACTAAAATATGGGGACTGGCAGGGATGAGAATGCCCCTCCAGGACCAAACAACATAATACTTCTCCTTTCCCACCCCTGTTTATAAATGTACAACTTTACTTTGTATTTATATTTCCACCAAAGGATAACCTCACTCCCTTGCATGCATTATAATTCTACACAGGATTTGCTGAGTACCAAATAGATGTACTCAGCCTTGCTTTCACATGATTACAGGTACATGGACATGTAGGGCATTCCGGCCCGTTCCCTCCTCGAATGGGTCATAATGCCACTCTCCGTTAAAGCAAAGGTAGTTATTCCTTATTTACTGCGCTTTTATTGCTTCCAATACTAATCCTGTGTAAAACCTGTATCAGCGTACTGATCCAGGGACTGATACAGGTGATTAAGGGACATCCAAAGGATGGTCGCCACAGCCTCAAAGTAATGGTTCAGCTTTCTTGCTAAGATGAGAACTCCATAGAGTAACTTCTACACATGGGGATAGCGGATCTTGGACTCGGTCAGGACCTCGCTAACGAAGTAGACTGGTCGCTGGACTCCATATGCGTGCCCTTCTTCAGGGCGCTCGACCACTAGTACCGTGCTAACCACTCGGGGGGTAGCAGAGATGTAGAGGTAAAGCTGTTCCCTTGGTTGAGGTGGGACGAGGATAGGCGGCTTCTGCAAGTACTCCTTGAGTTCCTGAAAGGACTGTTTCGCCTCGTCATCCCACACAAACTTGTCCTGCTTCTTGAGCAGTTTAAAAAATGGCAATCCGCGGACGCCGAGCCGTGATATGAAACGACCGAGCGCTGCCATGCATCCAGTAAGCTTCTGCACATTCTTCTGGTTGGTTGGTGGCAACATCTTTGTGATGGCCGTGATCTTCTCGCGGTTTGCCTCGATGCCGCGGTTGCTGACCATGAAGCCGAGTAGTTTATCTGACGGGACTCCGAAGACACACTTTTCCAGATTGAGTTTCCACCGGAATATACATAGGCGTTCGAAGACCTTTGTCAGGTTCTCTATCATGTCCTCGGGGTTCATGATCTTGACCACGATGTCATCGATGTAGGCTTCTACTATGTCTGGAATCAGTTGGTCCAGACACGCTTGGATGGTCCTCTGGTAGGTTGCGCCTGCGTTTTTCAGACCGAAGGCCATTGTATTATAACAATAGGCGCCAAACGGCGTGATAAACGCGATTTTTATCTGGTCTTCCAGTTTTAGGCCTATCTGGTGATAGCCTGAGTAGCAATCGAGAAAACAGAGAAGGGCGGAGCCTGCCGTGGAATCAACGACTTGATCGATGCGGGGGGGAACGAAGGGGTCTTTAGGGCAAGCTTTGTTGAGATCTGTGTAGTCAACGCACATTCTCCATTCATTATTATTCTTTTTTCTTACAAGAACTGGATTAGCTAACCAGTCGGGGTGAAACACCTCCTAAATAAAACCAGCAGCTAACAGCTTTGTAATTTCTACCCTAATCGCCTCCTTGCGGTCCTGCGCGAATCGACGAAGCCACTGCTTGATCGGTTTGGCAGTCGGATTGACCTTCAAGGAGTGCTCGGCAAGTTCCCTTGGGACACCTGGCATATCGGATGGTTTCCACGTGAATATGTCGGCGTTTTCCCTTAGGAATTTGACGAGCACTTCTTCCTATTTGGGGTCTAGCTCGGCCCCGATGATGGCCGTCTTCTTCGGGTCTTCCAGGTCCAGCGAGATCCTCTTGAGCTCCGTCTCCTTGCTTGGCGAGATGGCTTCTTTCGCGGGTCTCTTGGCGGGGATCTCCAGAAAGTCCTTGTCCACCTCCTGCGATGCAGCCAGTACTTGCGTCATGCGCTTCGACATGTCCAGGGCAGCTGCCGCGTTGAGGGTCTCCTGTTCGCAGGTGTAAGCGACTCGGATGTCCCCCAAGACGGTGATTACGCCCTTTGGTCCTGGCATCTTCACCTGCAAGTAGACGTAATGAGGGACCGCCATGAACTTGGCGAGTGCCGGCCTCCCGAGGATGGCGTGATATGCAGTCTCAAAGTTGGCCACCGTGAACTGCATGTGCTCGGTCCGATAGTTGTTCCGGTCTCCGAAAGTAACGGGCAATGTAATGTGCCCGAGTGGTTCCGCCCCCTCTCCCGGTATCAGACCGTAGAACGAGGATTGGGGGGGACGCAGGTCGAGAGTGGTTAGGCCGAGTTCCTTCAATGTGTTAGCAAAGAGGATGTTCAGGCCACTGCCACCGTCAACTAGCACCTTGGTGAGCTGAACGTTGCGGATCGTCGGAGCTACTACCAAGGCGTGGGACCCAGGCTTCGGTATGAAGCTCGGGTGATCTTCCCGGGTGAAGGTGATCGACACTTCCGACCACTTGAGGTACTCAGGTACCGATGGCTCCCTTGCATGCATGACCTGGCGGTGGGTGAGCTTTTGCTGGCACTTCGTCTCAAAACCTTCCGGTCCGCCGTAGATCATACGGACCACTCGGTCAGCCTCCTGAAACTCGTCGCCAGGCTCGTCGTTTCGTCTGTCATCTCTTGGGGAACTATCGTTCCTCCTTTTGTAGGGAGGGCCTCTGTTGCCCCCAGTGAAAGCTCGCTTCAACCCGTAGCACTCTCGTGCCGAGTGCTTATGCTTGTGGTATGGACATTGCTCATCGAGCATGCGCTGGAAATCTTCTGGAGTTACCCGGCCTCTGGGCCGGTCCAGAGTGGTGACCATATCGCCCTTGCTCTTCTTCTTACGGGGGTGACTGTCGCTGCGACGATGGTCGTCATGTCATTCTTCGTCCTCGCGGCGGTCGCGCTTGCGGGTTGTCTTGTTCTCTTCCTTCCAACGATTCTTGATCTCGCTGAGTTGTTCCTTCTCCACAATCTCTGCGTACGCCCACGTGCTAGCGACCCGGAACATGTCATTGACAGTCGCGGGCGGCTTTCTTGTCCACTTGTGGATCAATCTTCCGTCGGAGATGCCGTTTTGGAAAGCGGTCATCACCTCCTGATCCGTCATGTCCGTGATGGAGTTGCGCTTCTCCGAGAACCTGCGTACGAAGTCGTGCAGGGACTCGTTCTTGCGCTGTCGTATTTGGCCGAGGAGCCGCTTGCTCCCGGGCCTCTCCCAAGTTCCGAGGTAATTACCAATGAAGAGTACGGTAAGTTGATCCCAGTTGTCGATGGAGTCCTGCGGGAGTCCTGCTAGCCAGTTGCGACAGTCTTTGGTTAGCATGATGGGGAGGTAATTCACCATCACGTCCTCGTCGCCGCCAGCAGCTTGTACGGCGGTGTAGTAGATCTGAAGCCACTGGGATGGATCAGATTTCCCGTCGTACTTGTCGATGTCTGATAGCTTGAAGCCCCTGGGCCAGGTCACGCTCCTCAAGCGCTCAGTGAACGACTGTAATCTGCCGATCCGACCTCTGGGGCGGGAACCACTCGGATCCGAGCTGTCTGTCATCCTTGGGGGAGTGCGCTCCCTCCTGCGATCCCGATCCTTGGGAGGGGAACGGGTCCTCCGATAGGTCCGAGTCCTGGGAGGAGATCGGTCCCTTCGGTAGGTTCTGCTGCGCGGTGGAGTCTGCTCCCTTGGCGGGGTCGGCCGCCTTCGTGAGGGAGCCGCTCATCCTCGCGACGGAGTCGGTCGTCCAGGCGGAGTGCGACCACCGTCATTGCCGCGCCTTGGGCTACCGGAGAGATCAGAGTGATTAGTATACTCTGACTCCGTCGAGTAGCCGTTTCGGTTGGAGTTACGACGGGGATTCCCATGCTCCCGATCGTATTCTTCGCGACGTCGAACCTCTTCGCGGTCACATTCCTCAGCGCTGCTGCGGATGACGTTCCTCGCGTCTAGGTCTTCATCACGGTCCGTTCCACCGCTGGTCCGGCGTCGAGATGGCCCGGGCTCAGAAGCGGCCGTGCGTGATCTGCTCTGCATCTGGTGAACCTGGACGGAGGCGGCCTGCACGAAAGCCCTTACCTTATCCAGGCCTGGAGTACTGGGTTGTAACCGACTGATCTCCTCGTCAATGGTGACGAGGTTCTGGACTGGCGTCTCGTAGACGTTGAATCCGTTGTACTCGAACATGTCGTCACGCATCAGGTTCCGACTGCTTCTCCTGTCACGTCGATCCCGATGACGACGATGGTCCTCCGAGGGTGGTTCTCGAGGTTGAGCGGTGCCAGATCCTGATGCGTTGGCCCCGTGTGGTCGGGCGGCTCTGCGAGTCGCCCGATTGGCGTTGCGTCCTCGGCGCTGATCCCTGGCTTCAGTTGTCTCGTCGGCCGGGGTGAGTTCGTCCTCCGACATGGGGTTAGGTGGCGTCGATGGTGCCACCATGTAGCAGTATGACCCGGCTCCTCCTTGCACGAGGTAATCTTCCTCGGACTCAGAAAGATCGGTTGTGGGCGTGCCATGCTCCGAACTACTCGGAGTTGCCCCTCCGGGTGATTCTAATAGTTCCGGCTCCGTAGAGGAGTCGGATGCGGTGTAACCCTCTTGCAGGTCATCCAGGATTGAAGGTCCCCGTGGGTTTGACTCGTAGGAGTCGCTCTCAGAGGGGGAATCATCCGCCTGGACGATCTCTTTCATCTTCTGCTGCTGGGTAAGCGCGCGGAAGCCGGGGGTCTGGATGGTGATGACTTCAGGGCTCGAAACGCGCGTCTGCTGAGCGTTTACGCTCTGAGATGACTCGGCGACGTGACTCTCAAGAGCCGGATCGGAACCGAGTGGTTGCTGATCTG
The DNA here is from genome assembly GCA_015476505.1 of Urochloa ruziziensis. Classification (NCBI taxonomy): domain Eukaryota; kingdom Viridiplantae; phylum Streptophyta; class Magnoliopsida; order Poales; family Poaceae; genus Urochloa; species Urochloa ruziziensis. The sequence continues at coordinate 13,251,489 of CM027119.1, read as the reverse complement.
CTCCCGACTGGTTGGGCCTCGCGTTTCGCGATGGACTCAGCGGGGCAGAAACGGCGCGATCAGATGCGATCGGACCGGATTGGGCCGTGATGGCCGAAGTCGGCGCCAGAGAGGAAACCTCCGTGGCGGTTGTAGCTCCTGCCGTTTGGGTATCCAAAGCGGCGGTGATGTTCTCGAACTGGATCTCGAATCCGTCGACGTCCGGGAGGTTGCAGCTGTCCAAGATCTTGACGCGGTCCATCGGGCTCACCAAATTGATCTCGGCGATATCCCCTACCTGGCGCGCCACTGTCGGTGATATGATCACCGGCAGTCTTCCACGGGGTAGCCCACGGAAGTGATTTGTATGTAGGGAAGATCGCAAAGATCGCAAGCTAGATGGTTAGGGTGGACAGACACAAGGATTTAGACAGGTTCAGGCCGTCAACTCGACGTAATACCCTACGTCCTGTTTTGGGGTGTTGTATTGCGTGGATTGTTCTCTTGAGAGATTTCGTGATTTTTGGAGGGGGTCCCTGCCCGCCTTATATATCGGGGGGCAGGGTTACAAGTCGGTTTGTAGCCGATCCTATCTCTAAGGATCCTTTCCTTCTTTACAAAAACTCCTATTCTAATTAGAACTTCTCCTTCCGGATCCTTCCCACATGCGCCGACTTGTCCCGCACGTCATCAGGTCCAGAACGGTGGGCCGGGCCGCCCCCTATTGGAGGGCTGCCAGGCCTGCTCGTGAGGTACCCGGGGACTATATCCCCCACATGCAGTAAAATTGAAAGACATATCCTGCTATTACTGGAAACTGTAAGGTGGCAACCCCAGAAGATATATTTCCTATCAATAAAGCAGGGACAAAAGCCTTTCACTTTAGACATATACCAAATAAGTTGGACCATATCAATATTAACATAGTATAGGATACTAAAATTGGAGTTAACCACTGAAAGAAGTATAGCATATTCAACTCCTGGAACAAGCCATTAGTTACATAGGACCAGAAATCAAATTGCCAGCATCAAGGACTTAGGAAACTTATCCTACAAAATGGGCCCGAGGGACCTAAAAAACGAAGACTAAAAATGAAGATGACATCAGAATAATGTCTGCATCTTTGTCAATTTCTGCTCTCTCTCTTCTTCAAAAGATCTGACTGCTGTTCTCCTTAGCTTTGTGATCAGCTACTCTTCATCAATTATCCTGTTGAGCCCACCAACCTAAAATTGAGAGGAATATCAGAACTGAAGATCATTTACTTTTTTTTTAAAAAAAAGAACACAGAAGATAGCACAATTTCATTGGCATCATGTGGAATGATAAATCACCTGCAGGCTTAATGTGGCAAAAGTGGACATGCAACTGCCGCTCCCTGAGTGAGCCTACTCTAACCCGGCAAGTCACCGCTGGCACTGGGCAATGCTCCATGGGCCCTTCATCTTCATGGCTTGCATAGTGCATCATCTCCTGAAATACACATCAGTATTAGCCTAAAGGATTAGAAAATGGTCTAAACTGTATACTAACAGATGTTTATGTCTCACTGACTCACTTTGTATGCCGGAAATATGCAATTGTCAGTTCGTTGCCTGTGAAAATAACACATGTGACAAAATGTGACGTTCTCAGGTTGGCATGCCGGAGGAGCAAGTTGCGAATCGAAGTGGGTTTCAGACTTTCAGGTGTCAGCTCAATTTCTCGCCCAATTTAAGTTGGCGTTCAGCAAATAATCCACGCTCTATCAGAGCGTGTCTGTTTTGTTTCCCCTCCTCGTGCACTTGCTTAACAAAGGTCTGATTTTAAATGCTTCAATGCTCTGTTCTTAATGGTTTCATGATTCACTTACCTACGGGGTGCCTGATTTTTTGGAATTTTTTATTTGCTTGTTTACCCGATTACCTGCAAAATTGGAGAGATTATAAGCAATTGATCCAACAAGGGATTACCCAGCTTACTCCAAACAAATCTCAAATTTAGCACCAGTTGTGTGGATAGTAGTGGTAAATAGCATGAGTTCTTTTGGTGGGAGAGGTCTTAAGCAACAATGAGATTAGTGCTGGACTTAATTTTATTGTTAAGCTTGAGGTGTTATGTATTTATTGAAGCTATCTTGTATCTTAATTTCAGGAGTTCTTTTTTTTCAAAAAAGGTAGTTCTACCATTCAATCTAGATATCCTCCGAATAATTAGTTGAATTATATACTATATACTAACCCATGTCTACGTAGAGTTTATTTACCACTTGGGACATAACTCTCATGCATTATATGTGTGACTTCACAATGGACGCAACATAAATAATATTTTGAAAACTTCACAGCATTGCCAATAATCCTCACATTGAGGTTCCATTTCATTCCATAATCTACATCGATAGAGTATGTCTAGTAGAATAAATCATAATACTCATTACGGAGTAGCTGAAATCAAGATGATGTACAAGAGGAAAGGGGGGTATTTGGAGGCAATACTGAAGTACTGTGCTCTGCACGTGAGCCCAATGTCGTCCGATGCATACATAATGGCATGTCTCAAAGAATGGTGAAATTGTAATGATGTGGCTATTACAATCGTAAGGATAAACTGAGAATTTATTTGGCGTGGATCCAATTAACTAAAAAATATAAGCTCGTTGGCGTAACTGGTTCGGAGATTTTTTTAGACCTAGAAAAGGTTTACTTTTTCTTAATAAAAAATCATAGGGCTCTTCACCCCGGATTTGCTAGTCTCCGCACGTGCGGAGAAAAAGCGACCGCCGCACATCCATCAGGCATCAGCTGCATCTCCCCCACACACCTGCATGTGCTGCAATCCGTGGATCCGTGGACCCCGGTAGTGCATGCAAATATTGTAGTGTACGAAAAAACTTATATCTCTTGGACTTAAGGTTCAAATTAAATTTCGATTTTACCACTGTATTTCTCACGATGAGATCTTCGAAACTAGACCGCACCTAACTATATTTAGATTTTTTTTGTTGGAACATTTTTATTAAAGTTGGAACATCTTATCGTGAAGCTGGAACAATTGCACCCTACTCACGGTGAATTTGTTCCAACCGTTGATGAAATTGTTCTATCTTCGTAAAAATATGTTCCAGAAAAAATCTAATCAAAATATAGTCAACTGTGGTCTAGTTTTGTAGATCTCATTATAACAAATGCAGTGGTACAATCCGAATTTAATTTGGGTACTCAGTTTATTAAATACGGATTGTTTTTCAAAAAATTTCCCATGACACGACACATGATAGGACAAGAGGTGGGAAAGGGGTGCCGTTGTGCGTGGACCGACGAGGCACCGCACATGCGGCCCCAGTCTCTCCCTCTTCACCCCATCAGGTCAAGTTTTTTTTCCTAAAAGGTCTAGGAACATGTATGAAACTAATAACACTATATACTACTTTTGTACTACATTAATCGTGTTTCCTAAGTATAGAAAATATGCGCCGATGCACATGTAAAAGAAAAAGATTTACAGAATAAAACTAATGGATTGATGGACTTGCATACTATACTCATCAATATTAATCGCTGGAGTCGGTCAAAAATTATTAATCAGTGGTGCAAATTAGTCTAAATTAAATGGCGCTTGCAATGCGGGGGCTCCTATACATCTTATGGAAGGGAAATAAGCCATCCATCTATAGAGCCAATTAAGACCCGGTTAGTGACGGGCCGTTCAACATTTCGCTGCAAAAATGTTAGATACAAATGTTGACCAACATTTTTTACGAGAAAAGTTGAACCTACAATTTCTGATTTAGAAATGTTGGACCCCAACATCAACATTTTCGAAAAATATTGAGTCTCAATATTTTTTCACCAACATTTTCAAAAAATGTTGAGCCATCTTCTAGAAATGGTGATCAACATTTTTTCGAAAAAGATAAACCTACAAAAATTTCAAAAGTATTGAACCTCAACATTTTTCAAAAAAAAGTTAATCCACTTTTTAAACTCAACAATTTTCACCAACATTTTTCAAAACGTTAAAGCTCAACAAAATGTTGTCGACATTTTTCTAAAAAAGTTCACATTAATGGCATGTCTCAAAGAATGGTGAAATTGTAATGATGTGGCTATTACAATCGTAAGGATAAACTGAGAATTTATTTGGCGTGGATCCAATTAACTAAAAAAATATAAGCTCGTTGGCGTAATTGGGTTCGGAGATTTTTTTTAGACCTAGAAAAGGTTTACTTTTTCTTAATAAAAATCATAGGGCTCTTCACCTCATCAGGTCAAGTTTTTTTTCCTAAAAAGGTCTAGGAACATGTATGAAACTAATAACACTATATACTACTTTTGTACTACATTAATCGTATTTCCTAAGTATAGAAAATATGCGCCGATGCACATGTAAAAAAAAGATTTACAGAATAAAACTAATGGATTGATGGACTTGCATACTATACTCATCAATATTAATCGCTGGATTCGGTAAAAAATTATTAATCAGTGGTGCAAATTAGCCTAAATTAAATGGCGCTTGCAATGCGGGGGCTCCTATACATCTTATGGAAGGGAAATAAGGCATCCATCTATAGAGCCAACTAAGACCCGGTTAGTGACGGGCCGTTCAACATTTCACTGCAAAAATGTTAGATACAAATGTTGACCAACATTTTTTACGAGAAAAGTTGAAGCTACAATTTCTGATTCAGAAATGTTGGACCCGAACATCAACATTTTCGAAAAATATTGAGTCTCAATATTTTTTCACCAACATTTTCAAAAAATGTTGAGCCATCTTCTAGAAATGTTGATCAACATTTTTTTGAAAAAAGATAAACCTACAAAAATTTCAAAAATATTGAACCTCAACATTTTTCAAAAAAAAAGTTGATCAACATTTTTTAAACTCAACAATTTTCACCAACATTTTTCAAAAACGTTAAAGCTCAACAAAATTTTGTCGACATTTTTCTAAAAAAGTTCACATTAAAAAAAAAGTTTGCCATCGGCCTAGGCCTTCTTCTCCAGCTCCGGTGCGGCGTGAGGTCAGGAACGATGCCCAGGGCACGCAGGGCGACGGCGGCCAGGGCGCGCATGGGGTGCGACGTGGGCGGCGATAGCCAAGGCGCACGCGGGACAGCGACGCATCGGCCGGGCATCGAGGCTGGCGGCGGCACGGAGAGGTGCAGGTGCAGCACGGCCGCAGTCGGGGCGGAGACGTGGCGGTCGACGACGGCCTGGGCACGGCGCAACAGAAGGGCGACAGGGGGCGGCAACGCGGGTAGGGTACTAAAGACGGTATTTGATTGAGCCCTATCTGGTGCTGATTTTGGGCCACTGCCGACAGGAAAAAAAAACCTCTACAGCCCACGAGGCTCCAGAGCCCACTGGGCCAAAATAAGGTACTCGGCCTACTACGTCCACCTCAAGCATCGGGACAGGCGGGCCGCCGCCGCCGCCTTGTTGCTCCGCCGCCGCCGCAGACGAAGACAGCGTCGACGACGCCCCAACTCACCACGTCTCGCCATCTCCATCGATTCAACCGCCGGCCGTGGTGCATCTCCCCGACCAAATCCCCTCGTCGGACATCGCTGCCGCTGGCTGGTTAGTTACTACCCCCTGCTTGGTCTGTGACTCTGTGCTCAAGTGGGGTCGGATTCGATTGACTGAGAGTCGAAGCAATTCTTTGCTAGATGAATTCGATTGGAAGTCGGGGTACTAAGAAGCACTTGTGGGTTCTCGCGGCATCAAATTTCAGTTGAAGTCCGACTTTTTTTGTTCTCGGTGATCCAGCAAGTTTAAGTCCCAGGTGTTGTTTTCGGACTCGGATTCGCTTCACCTACTCGGAATCAAGAGTCTGGAAGGTGGCCTCCGCCGGTGATCTATTTAAGTGCAACCAGGATCTGCTTGCCCCGTCCAAGTTTGCAGCTTTGCAAGTATTCCTGCAAAAACAGTTCATCTTCCAAGAGTCAAGTTTGCTGATCTGCTTCAATGGCGGCCTGTACCAGAGCTGCAACAATGAACAGCCTGTTTGGTGTAGTAGCTCCTGGACCAAAAGATTTATGGAGTCTATTCTTCAGAATCTTGCCCAAGCTGCTTGGTCTCCCTGCCAGTTTGATGAAGAAATTCAGGAAAGGCAAGAATTTTCATTTGGCACTGGCGGAACTGGAGACTTCGGTTGGCACATTGCAGGAACTTCCACAGGAGGTGCTGATGGACATCTTTGCCACCCTTGAGATCTGTGACCTTATACGAGCAGGTTATGTCTGCTCATCTTGGCGTTCCGCTTACACATGCTTGCGTGACCTGGGGAAATATAAACATTCCCAAACACCATGCCTGCTTTACACTTCTAGGTCTGCTGGTAAGAATGTAGCATGTCTATACAGCCTCGTGGAAAATAGGACCTACAAGTTAACTCTACCGGGGCCACCCATCCGGCGTAGCCTTCTGATTGGGTCCTCCAATGGCTGGTTGATTTATGCTGATAAGAGGTCTGAGCTGCACCTTGTCAATCCCATCACTGGTGAACAGGTTTCTCTTCCATCAGTTATCACTATCGAGCAGGTGAAACCCATCACTGATGGTTCAGGTATCATTCACAAGTACAAATTATCATGGTACTCTGGACATGTGCATGAGGATGGGACACCGATGAGATATGCTCTCGACAAGTTGCGTGAATACCTCTATTTCAAGGCATTCGTGTTTCTTGATCCTTGCACCCGCAGCTACTTTGTGGTGCTCATCCACCATCCACGCTTTCAGCTTTCTTTTGCAAGATTAGGGGATGATAAGTGGACCTGGTTGCCACAAAATACAGGATATAGGGATTGCATGTACATGGATGGTCTATTATATGCATTGACGGCACATGGAGAAATCAATGCCTTTGATCTCACTGCATCCACTGTCACAATGAAGGTAATTGTGAACAAGATTGAGAGTTACCCCTCTGCCTTGAAGAGCTGGTACATTATTTGTGCTCCATGGGGCGGTCTGCTGCAAGTTTGGAGAACATTTAGTGTCCCTGAGCAGAAGGATGAGGATGAGGATGGTGATCCATGCTTCCACACCACAAAAATCACAATATACGAAGTTGACTTGAAAGCAAAAGATCTTGTGGAAACAAAGAGCCTGTCTAATCATATTTTATTTCTTGGGCACAACAATTCACTTTGTCTCAGTGCTGATGAATACCCTCGATTGAAGGCAAATCATGCTTACTACACAGATGATCGCAGTGAACCGCCTGTGGCATTAAAGAGCGTTCCTCGTGATATTGGAGTTCTGGACCTTGAAAATAGCAGCAGGAAGAAAGTTGCATCTCAGATTTGGTCTAATTGGCCTTGTCCCACGTGGATAACACCAAATCTTACAAAGATGAATTTAGCATTCAGCAAATAGGATTATTTTATATTTAGGAGATTATCCTGTATGGTTAATTTTTATGGGATTGGAAAGCTGCAAGTCAGATATCAAAATTATTTGTTCTTTGGGGGGAACACATCGGTATGTTTCCATGTGGGAAAATCAAAAGGTGTTACTCCGGGTGTATATACTAAAAGGTGGATCTGCTAGAAGGTAGATATACTCATCTAGCAGAAGGTAAATATATTTGTATGTTGGCAGCCAAAGTGTTATACTTGCTCTCAACATCAAGGTTTAAAATTTCGTTTTCGGAATTTTTTCGGTCACCAGCGAAATTACCGAAATTCGCGAAATTCGGGAATTTCGGTCAACCCTATTGAAAAAATGGTGATTTAAATTGTTAAAAAATGCTATTATTTTTCTATGAAATTTGTGTTAACAGAGAGCAGCTTAGTGGAGTGATTTGCTTTGATTGTCTACAACTAAATGTGCGAGCGAAGGAGGTGGACCCGCCTGTCATTGAGAGAGAAATGCACAAAATTAGAGTAAATAGCAAGAATCGAACCCAAAATCATGTGTAGTACAAGATGGAGGCTTCACCATGCAATGTTGCTTAGCTAGTGTTGTTTCAAGCTTAAGATTGACATATTATATTTTAATGTTCCGAAATTTTTGTACCGAAATTGCATTTTTTCGGTCACGAACGAAAAAACCCGAAATTCGGGAAATTTCGGTGAAATTTCGTCGAAATTTTTAACCTTGCTCAACATAGCTCTTAATCTTCTAAAGAGTTTCAAATAGGTTTTGGTCATCACTCATGAGTCATTTCCATTTTTTTTCTGGTACTTTAAGCTACATTTGCTTTATGGTTATTAAAAGAATAAACTACCATGTACTTCGCTGATATTGTTGAAAGAGGGTTATTGGTTTCGTTTGCTTATTCCTGCTGGGGTGCTTGACTTGGTTATTCTGCTGGATGAGATCAATCTCAGTTCAGTTTGCTGTCTCGCGATTAGTCGTTGAAACTTTTGCTGGATATTTGTTGTTGCATACTTGTATTGAAGTCCTAAAACGGAATTATCAAGGAGTATTATGTTTCAGCCTTGTCCTTTACACAACAATTATCCTGCTTGTGCCTGATTGATCAAATGGAAATATGTTTCTTTGTTGTGCCAATGATCTACTAGTGAATTTTGTCGGTTGATAATTGTGATAAAACAATTATGCCATGAGTCGTTCTTGTTCAGTCCTACTGCTATTGGTGGGATACCCTGAGTTCTGTTTATTTCTACATGGAATTATCGGGAAGAGCTTTTGCTATATATAGTCAGACATTATAGGATGAACAGCTGCTGAGTTGGCCCATTTAAGCCTGTAGCTGCCACACATACTAGCGCTTGATTGAACAGTGAAAATGCAGTAGAATTCTAAGACATCCTGCTATTGTCGGAAACTGTAAGGTGGCAGGTGGCAAACCCAGAGGATATATTTGCTATCAATAAAGCAGGGACAAAAGCCTTTGGTCTTACATAGATACTACATAAGTTGGACCATATCAACATATAGTATAAAATACAAAAATTGGAGTTATCACTAAAAAAGTACAGCATATTCAAAACTTCAGGAGACAAGCCATTAGTTACATAGGACCAGGGGAGGGTCCTGATCAAATTTCCAACAAATTCAAGGGCTTAGGAAACTCATCCTACAATGGGACTTAAGTCCAAAAAAACAAAGACTAAAAATGAAGACGGGCATCAGAATAATGTCTGCATCTGTCAGGCTATCATCTAGAATTTCTCTGTCTTCTTCAAGAGATCTGACTGTTGTTCTCCTTTGCTTTGTGATCAGCAACTCTCCATCAATTATCCTATTGAGCCCACCAACCTAAAATTGAAATATCAGAACACAGAAGATCATTTACTTTTAAAAAAAAGAAGAAAAGAACACAGAAGATCACACAATTTCATTGGCATCATGTGGAATGATAGATCACCTGCAGGCTTAGTGTGGCAAAAGTGGACATGCAGTTGCATCTCCCTGAGTGAGCTTACTCTAACCCGGCAACCTCTCTGTTCGCAAAAATGGTGGTCACCTTTATGCCTTGTATAATGACGAATCTCCTGCATTTGCACATCAGTATTAGCCTAAAGTACTAGAAAATAAACTAAAGAATATACTAGCAGCTGTTTATGTCTCACTGACTCACATTTCTTTGAGTAATTCGGCCATCATCAAATTTCACCTTTTGAAAAAAACACATGACAAAGCGTCACTTTCTTAGGGTAACCTGCTCTCAATCTGCAGTACTTCTTGTACTGCGATATATCCTCCTCTGAAACAGGCAGGCCATTCACCATGTACTGCTTTACAATGAGCATATGTCAGAAAAGGGAACATGGGGAAAAACTCAAAAAAAAAAAATCATGTCAGAAAACAGACCCAAAACATCATCAGACATGAGACATGTACTGCAATCATCAGGGTTAAATATCAATGTACTAGCTCATTACTACTTTGCAATACTTTGGAGAGCAGAAAACAGGACCAAAAGCATCAGCAGATACGTAAGGAGGAAATGTAATTCACCATGTATGGTTCGCTCCTGTTACTCTTGCTCCTCTAGAACACACAATGTCCATTACTACTTTGCATTAAGCATATTACAATCATCTTGGGACAAAAAGGAAGATGGGGAGAACTAAAAAAAAAGTTTATATCTATTGCATCATATAGCAGAAAACAGAGCAAAAAACATAATTACTGCAATCATCAGGTTCAAGATCAATGTACTAGAGGGGGACTGCAACATCATTACTGCATCTAGATTGCAATGATCATAATACTTTGCAATAAGCAGATTGCAATAATTCTAGAACAAGAAGATGTAATTCAACATGTAATTCCATTAAGCGTATTGCAATCTTGATTATGTAATTCAACATGTAATTCACCTACTTCAGAGAGAACAGCATGCATACAATGCATTCAGCACGAATTCTGAACCACACAGGTTTGCAGGATTGGTCCTCGGAATCAACATGTTATTCAGTCAAGCAAGCAAATTGCAACCATTACAAACAGCAAGATGGGGAAAACTAAAAACTTCATACCTGAGCGGATTCAGGATTCTGCATCGCTTGCCGTTGTTGCAGCTGTGGTCGTTTCGGTTTGGGCTTCCTTTTCTCTTGCGACGCTTGATTCTCAATACGACGAGTCTTCTCCTCCTCCTTCGGCGCGGCAGCGCGCGGCAACTTGGGGACCTCGACCCGCGGCAGCTCGGCGGGGACCCCGACGGGCGGCACCTCGGCGGCGTCCTCGACGCGGACATTGCGCCGCCATGTGAAGAAGGACCGGAGCGTCTCGGTCACACCCCGCGGCGGCGGCGGCGGCGGTGGCGCGGCCACCTCGACCCGCGCGAGTGCTCCCTGGTCCCCGTTGCCCTGCGGCAGCGAAGGGGCCCCGCACCCCCTCCCCTTCTTCCCGCGCTTCTTCGCCATCGCGGGGCCTCCGGAGCTCGGTTCTTGGCTGGGGCAAGAACCGACGCGGTTCGTCGGAGTCCTGGAGCGCCGCTTCAGAGCGGCTAGCGGCGGCGGGGAGAGACCGGGCAGCACGAACGCGTACCGCGCGTCTTCTTGGCTTTGTTCTTGGCCCAGGCAAGAACCGTCGCCGGGTCGTCCGAGTTCCGCTACGGCCGACGGTGCTTCAGAACGGCTGGCGGCGGCGGGGAGACGTGGAAGAGCGGCCACGTGTACGGCGACGCCTCCGGAAGGTTCTTGCCTCGGTTCTTGGCGGGCGCAAGAACCGTCGCGGGTCGTCGAGCCGTCGGCGTACCTGGACGGCGGCGCTTCAAAGCGGCGAGCGGCGACGGCGAGAGACCGGAGGGCGGAAGGTGGGCGGAGAGGCTTCTGGAAGGTTCTTGGACCGGTTCTTGGCCAAGGCAAGAACCGTCGGGGCTCGCCGGAGTTCCTGTACGGCGGCGGCGCTGCAGAATTTCCGAGCGGCGGACGGGGGCGGCGACAGGTGGGGGATCGGGCTTGTGGACGGCGGCGATGGGATGGGGTGAGGCGGCGGCTCAATTGGGCGGAATCTTGGATTAGGCGTGCTCAGGGTCTACGGCGGCGAGGGGGGATTGGGGAAGGGAGAGAAGGCCGGCGGGGGAAGAAGCAGAGGAGTTTGCGAGGGAGGGAGGGAAAGGGAGGGGTGACCGTTGGGTTGATTTATAGGAGCCGGTTCTGAATCGAAGGCGGCATAAGGCCATCAGGGGTTCCAGGTGTCAGTCAGATTTGTCGCCAAAGCATCAGATTTTCAGCAAATAAGCCATGCACTGTCAGAGCATCAGATTTTCACTTGTAGCAACATCCCATCCCGATCATGTCAGATATGTTCGGACTCTCTCGTGCACTTGTTATTTTGCCTGTGAACAAGTGTGATTTCAGTGCTTTAGTGCTCTGGTTCTCAATGGTTTCATGATTCAGATACCTACGGTGCCTGATTTTTGAAATTTTTTTGCTTGTTTACCCGATTGCCTGCAAATTTGGAGAGATTATAAACAATTAATTCAATAAGAGATTACCCAGCTAACTTCAAATAAATATAGCACTGTAAATTCTAGTACCAGCTGTGTAGAACTTTTGAAAGGAGCTTCATTGTCAAGGACAAATTGGACAGTAGGAACGGTAAATAGCATGAGCTCTTGAAGCAGCAATGAGATTGTGGCCGAACTTAATTTATCGAGCTTTGTGACTCATCCTCACATTGAAATTCTATTTCATTCCACAATCTACATTGACAGAGTATGTCTCATCGAATAAATCATACTACTCATAAGCTAAAACCAAGATGATGTGCAGGTCATAATCTTGTAGGCATAGCTGATGAAATACTATTCTTTGAAGATGATACCAACAAATTTCACCTTGGGGTTTTGCCTGTCGAAGTGGAACTGACCTTAATGGTGTTCAACAATCTTTATCAAATGCACTGTGGTTTCAAGACAAAAATATATGTGGCGTATGATTTGGATAGTGACCAGATTATCCATAGGAGATATGATAACAAGTTAGCAAGCCTCTCTCGCAGCTAATTCTAAGACACAAGGTGTTGATCCAATCCAAAATTAGACTTAAGTAACATGGCACTTATGACACGGTATTCCAAATGCCCATTTTCTTGAGCATATATATATTCTTACACACACGGAGGGTACCTACCATGTCCACTGTAGTTTTCATTTCAAGTTTACCAGCTTATACACGAATGTAATAAACTTGACACCAACGATCACCCTTTAGCATCCCTTAAGCAAAGAGTTCAACATATTAAGTCGAGCACATTAATATCAGGGATGCTAAAGGGCTGTGAAACAAAGAATGATCTCATGCTATTTTCCAGTGCCACTACACAATTTCCCATTGACTGAAAGTCTGCACACAACCACCTTAAGTTTGTCAACCATTTGAGGTACCCGTTCACTGCGTCACACATCGAGGCTGCTCCCAACACTGCATAAATGCAGAACTTTTCATGACAACACATCAGTTGCTTGATGAATCAACAGCTCCACGCCATTTGCCACACTGCATAAATCATCAAGAAAATGGACTTGAACTCACAGGGATGCATCTCTTTGATTAACAAGTTATCATCCATATTTCTATGTTATCAGGTGAGATAATGAACTACCACATCTCATGAATGTACAGGGTTAGAGGTAGCCACACAGAGGTATATCAACAGTGTAGAAGCTCATGTTGGCAATGACTTTTCTCTCCTGGCTCATATTAAACATGTATATTACATGAATAAATTCCTATGCATATAAGCTTATTTCAAGGATGGCCCATAAAAAAGGATAGGCGTTTTACAGATGTCCTATCAAAGACTCATTGTTGAGGACATATAGGATGCTCAAAGTTTTCATTTTAGAAACTGAAATACTCACATTCTGAAAATTGGCCACACTCCTGGAATGTAGAAGCCCGTGAGGGGGGAAAGCCATAGAAGCCACTGCCTTCACCTAACATCCAAAACCGACTGTATTTTAGATCAACAGTGAAGTACCCAACTTTGGTGAACAAGAAAAAAAAGATTCCGGTGCCATCCACAAAGCCAACCACATCAGGTAAGTCTAAGTTAAGAGGGCATCCATGGGGAGAAGCGTCTCAAGCTCACTTCAAAGTTCAAACCCATCCCACGGTTGTCAGGACCAGCCTCCACTGACCATAGAAGAGTTTAAACTCACTACCATGGTGAATCCCAGTCCGCTTTACTTCATAGTCATGAACAGAACATGCGGCGATTAGAAGCTTGTAGTAGGTGCTAGGTGCATGACAGACATTTGCCCCATGGCCAAATCAAAGTTTGAGGATTCTGGCGTCCATTTGAAATATGAAGTGAAGTGTATTATCGACCAGGGCAACTGGGCCCCAACTCGAAACGGCTACTACTGGGGAAGCAGGAAGAGGGCAGCTTACTCCACATATCAGCCTCTAATGGATGGACACATATGGTTGAGGATCTTGGTGTGCTGAGCAACCAACCAGGACTACTGTCCCTGCAAACCTTGTGCCCTGCTGCTATGCTGTCAGCCTCCAACACTGAGGAAGAAGCTTCACCATGCATAGCCAGATTCACCATCGCCCGACATATCTCTTGTAGAATAAATCATAGTACTATAGTTGACACCATAAACTCAAGATGATACCTGAGATGTCTCAAAAGAAAACAAACTGATGTTAATGTACTGCCATTATTTGACAATATAAGTATTTTTCTCCATATGGTTTGCATGTGGACAAGTCCTGTCCAGTGATTTTCCCCTATATGTGATATTCAAGATTCAAAAAAAATAAGGATTCTATTTCTAGATGTTTAACAGATTTGCCACAAGATGAGATAAAGTATAATTAATTAGCAAGTTTCTAAGAATCCAGCTAATTTAAAGCCACAAAATGGTGGACAAAACTAAAATTAGGTAGAAGTCAAAGTAACATGCTGCATATGAATTTGTGGTGTTTTAGTATCATGCTCATTATAAATAACTTGAGATCAAATGAACATATTCATTCCAGCCTCTCATTGATAGCCAAAATACTAGAGTACACAGAGTAGGATAAATGTAAGATTTACCAGCTTACTGATAAGGCAACAAACCTGACAGAACTTTATACCAATAGTCAAGCAGACACCATAGCTGATACAATTTTCTACCACCACTACTATTACCTAATTTTCTCCTTGACCAAGAAGCCTCCACATCAGCACCTTTAGATGGTAAAACACAATAGGCGTTCATTCTTGGTCCTTCAGCTGTAGAGGCGTCCTAGTGCTGCAGAAGTTCACAAATATTTCAGCTAGTTGAGGGATAGATTTGCACTCATTGAAAATATATTTTTAACCAAAAACAAGGGACCATAGTTTACTGCAACGGACATCAAACAGTTAAATACACTAACTTATTATCCCCAGCTTCACTACTCAAATGCCACACTGGCAAAAAGAAAAAAAAACATATTGGCCTTTGTCTAGCACAGATAATCATCGATATGCTAATGAATGTATACAAGAAGATAGGCACTATGCTTGTGTCTGAACTCTGAAGTGCATTCTTGGTTTCTCTCCTGCTCAGGGGCGGAGCCACGTTCAACGTACTCGGTGCACTGGCACCCACAAAATTTTCAAAAATCTATAAGAAATCATCAATTTTCACCATATTTGATTGAACAAGATGCATATGTTACAAGGCAGTGCACCCCCCCCCCCCCACCCACCAACTGTGATTCTCTAGCTTCGCCCCTGCTCCTGCTAGAGATTTTTTTTCCTCGAATGGATTCTAGGAACCTTCCTGACCCAGCAACCAATCCTAATCAAATGTCCATAACATGCGCAACACATGAATAAATTCCCAATGTGTCTACCTAATTCTCAGAATGGTCCATCGCAGGAAAACTAAAAGTATTTGTAGCATAGGTTTATATCATATCACAATACACCACATTCATATGCTCGTTGTTCTTCAACACATTCACCTGTTACTACTATCTGAAATAATAGTAAATCTGAATATTAGCAAACAACATCTAAGAAAAAAAGTTATACACGGTTAGAATATGGAAAAAAATTACCACAACTAAGACCAGTTATGAACCTAACAGTTCACAGCAACGATCAAGCACACAAATTAAGAGAAACGTACAGACCCTCAAACAAATGCAGAAACCATGAATTGAAGGCCATCACACTAAGATCATCAAAATAAAGCTGGTACTATTTGCCATTACTACTACTACTACTACTACTACTATCACAAAATTTCGCCCTTGACCAAGAAGCTTTCACATGAGCATCTTATGTTTGGAAGCGCTTGAAGCATCCGCTCTTGGTCCCTCATCACCCATAGATTATAGAGTTCAGCGCTGCAGAAGTGTTTACAAATTTAGGAAATAACGATTAAGGAATTTATTCGCTCTCATTGAACTTTTATGTTTACCCAATGACAAGGGACGAGCAAGTTGCTGATAATAGCTAACCAAACATAACTTACCATTCGCAGCACAGACACACTTGATCGTTAAGTGAAGATGGACTCGGTAAAACACCTAGCTTTGTGCAAAACAGATAACTAACCAAAGTGGCACCGACAGACCAAAGCTAAGGAGTACACCATGTATGTATTTACGAATATAAGTGTAGAAACTAGAAACTTATGTAGGTAATGCAAATTCCTCGCTTCTCTCCTGATTTAGATATTCTTTCTTCAACAGATACTGGAAACCTTCCTGGCCCAGCACTGCAGCGCTAATTATACCAGTTGACAATATTCCATAATCATATCCATCCATGACAGGTGTTATACATCAATGAATTCCAAGGTATTGAGTATCCCTACCAAATTATCCATATCCAAAAACATAATGATAAAATAAAAAAAGTTGTTTGCATCATAGTTTTTTTGCAAAGAAGGTTTGTAGCAAATTGTGATAGGCTGCTTCTATAAACTCATTGTTCTTCTGCAGTTCAGCACATAAACATTGCCATATTTTCATGCAACCAAGATAGCAATGAATCAGAAAATCAGCATATCACAACTAATATGCATCATGTATGTGCTATTACTAAAGGGTAAGACAAGACTGCAAGGTAGTTGTACCTGGAACGCAGTAGCTAATGAAGGGAGCAACGAAAGGTTTAAAAAGAGTATGTCCTCTTCCACCTTCTCAACCTGATCGAACTTTAGATCAATAGTGAATAGCGCATCTTCAGTCCACATGGAAATTCCGCCGCGCTCCTGGACGAGCACCTGCACGGCTGCACCTGAACCGCGGAATCGGCAGCCTCCGCAGCTCTTCCGTGATGGGGATCCCACACCGCCACACGAGGAGCTCCTTCTGTATGGTGGGCGACTGGGTGAAATCGACATCACATGAGCGCCAAGCGGCCGTCGAGCACCGCCAGGAATCGCGGACGGCGTGGGGGGGGGGGGGGGGGGGGGGGGGGGGGGGGGGGGGGGGGGGGGGGGTGGGGGGGGTGATGCCGGCACGGACCACGGAGTAGGTGCCGCGCGAGATCCGGTGGAATGGAGGAATCCGGGGGGGCGCGGGGTGGAGCGCGCGGAGCCTGCGCGAAAGTTGGGCCGGGGCCGGGGCCGGCGATGAGGTGGCGTCTGGGCGTGCAGATGAGGGCGGTGCGGACTGGGGTCGTCCTCGGCGGAGAAGGCCCCCCTCGACGAGCTTGCCCGCCTCTATGGTCGGAGTCGGGCCCCGTCGTCGGCCGTCGCGCGCCGGCGGGCGGCGGAGCAGGTTTGATCGGGGAGTGGATGGGGAACTGGACTGGTGGGCGAGAGGATTATTGTTCACTTCACTTGCGTACGGAGTACGTGTGTTGTGTGGTTCTGCCAGGTGGGTCCACGAGGGCAGTGAGAGTATCGATCTGGCTGTTTTAGTCTTGAGATCCTGGGCTCCTGGCCGCTGGGACACGTGGCAACTCAAAGGTCCAAGCGGTCACCTTTTTTCCGTCGTTGTTAGTATACCCACGTTGGCACATTGCCCGTAGCGGAGCACATGCCAATGCCATATCCACGTACGTGGAAGAATTATAAACCATCAGGAAGTGAAGTAGTACTCCATATCCTTCCAAATTATAAGTAAAAATGTCAAAAGGACTTATAATTTGCAATGAAGGGCCTTTGACCGTTATAGACCTTATCAATCTTTTGCTCGAGCCGTAGAAAGTTAAAAGAGAAAGAAATCTATTTTTGATGATTAGAAAATCATTTGCATCAGAGTTTATCAAACTAGATGTTTTGATCTATAAAGCCGATTTTGTATTTTCCAAATTTTTTTAAAAAAATAGTTATGACTTTTCCAATTTTGAAGTGTAATCGGTGTGATCCTAAACTCCCGACAGAATTTTTGTGACACATAAGTAATGGTATGGCTAGCATCACCCTTTTTGTCAGGTTTTGGCATCCATGGGCTGGCCTCGTGTCACAACCTATAAAGCTCTGGTCTCTACTCGAGCGCATCTAGGCACGAGATTATACCGAATCCCTTCTGGACACAGATCTTCAGAGAAAGGCAGCCATGTCATGTACGTGTTCTAAGAAGACCTTTGTACCGTGCTCTCCGTAGGGACTCCTAAATTCGTCTTCAGAACTCATACGTGCCAGAGTTGTTCACATTTGAGAAACCTATAAAACAGAAACAACTGATGCGACACCTTGAAAAGTTGGTAGTACATTATGAATATGAGGCATCCTTTATTTCTGACCTTGACCCGGTATGTCTCCATACAGTGTAAAAGAGGGTATCACACAGATGAAATGTGCAGGTAAGTAAAGAAACAGAACACCTTGCGTTCATGGGATTGCTCCAGCACAACAACAAAGTAGAAAGATTCACTTAACTTTGCAAGTACACAGTTGAGCAACTAACAAGCTTAGTGCTCAGTGTAATGTGGCAACTTCAAAGTAAAGAACAATAATATGCTTATCAAAAAATAAAGTAAAGAACAATCTAGGTTCCTAGCCCAATAGGACTTTTGCAACCCTCATCAGTGAGCGGTATTGCCTACAGTAACCATACAGCTGGGTCTTTGTTATCTAGCACTCGAACATCTCATTCACAATATGTATGACTTAAGAAAATACGGAAGTAGCGGTTACACTTTAACTTGGTTACCCTGCAGAAGAGGGTATACTGGGGTCCACTATATCAGAGTAATAAACTTGAACTAATAGCAACTAATTCCAGATGATGAGATGATCTGCCTTCACAGAAATGGCAAATTGGTAGCAGAAAACTAAGACTACAGAAATTTCAATTTTCAAGATGCATCAATTGACATTCACAATCCAATAAAACCAAATAAGCGATGAAAATATTCTGAAACAATATTACAAATACGAAACAGTTCAGATGGCATGCAATTTTCTCATATTTGTGAAATGAACAATCCTCATTAGAAATGGAAAGTCATAAACCTATTTCTTGCATCACTCTCTCTCAGCATGAATTCCCCTTTTCACCCAGCATTGAGCTCACTTGCTTCTTGATTTTAAAGGACTTAAGCTCTGTTTTTTTTTTCATGCAACTGAAGCATCAGGTCTTGGCTCCTCAACTGCAGCAACCGATCCTAGTACTGCAGAACTGCAGAAAAGCATAAACATTGACAGTGAGATTTGATGATTGTGGAATTGGTATGCCATCAGCGAACAATTGGTTACTAGAACACACATGTTCCTACAAGTTGGTACTGAACAGATAACATAGCGCCACTAATTACCGTCTACTCATTACTCATCAACCAATTAACATACATGTACTAAGGCACGGTCACGAAAAGGTCGACTCAAACCTCATGGAGAAAATCTCTCTTTGTTTAACACATTTATCGCCATCTGTGCCTACCATATTATTAAGGTACGGGTAACTCAGAGGTAATAAATGTGCAGAAATAAGCACAGGCAACAAGGCAGGGCATCTGGAGAGTAAAGTAAGAACTCCATCATATGTCTACCATAAGAATAGCTGTATATACAACAGATGAATAAATTCCCAGGCAAGTGCACCAAGTGTCAAGGACTGCCCGTTCAAAATAAAACGCATATCTAGCAGAGTTTTACATCTATGTTACTTTCGTAAACTCAGTGAGTACACATATACTCTCGTGATATTGCCCAAATTTTTATGTCAGCAACTGATAATTACAAGTTCTCTAAAACTAGCAAATTGCAAAGCAGGCTAGGTGGTACCTGGAATATAGAAGCTCGTATAGGAATAATGGCATGAAAGAAACCGCCCTTGTATAATGTTTTCACCCTTGTCGGACTCTAGATCAATGTTGAGTAACCTACCAACTGTGGCCGCGAGGATTCCAACGCCACGGGCATAGGCAACATAACAAGCATCCTCGAGGAGGACACATGCAGGGAGCACCTATCTTGAGGTCAATCACTCTGAGTTGCGCCCACTTTATGTCTCCATTGGTAGACATCTCCATCGACCAGAGGGAGAGTCTACAATAATCCTCGATCGCGACTGCAATCCCACCATACACCAGCTTCGTGGGCTTTACAGGTAAGCTATCAATTATGGATGTTTCCCGTGTGACCAAATCATACCTAAGCATGCCGAAGGCCACATCAACCATGAAGTAGAGTGAGTTCCCCACAAGGGCAGGGGCCATATTATCAAAAACACCATTCTCATTGCCAGGGTCCAAGCTGCAAAGGTCGGCTCGGTCCAGGAGCCGGTCTCCGACGAGTAGATGCACAAATAAATTTTCCTGCGGCTGGAGCCCACGCACACGACGAGGAAGGGGCTTTTCGCGGCAGTCAAGGTGATCGCAGGCGGCGGCGCTGGCCGCGCAGAGCACGGCCGCGTTCCAGCGACGTTTGTTCCAAGCGTCCGACAGCGGCGGCAGTTCCACCTATCGCCGGCGACGGGGTCCCAGACGGTGAGGCGTGGGCTCAGGGGCTTGCCGCGGAGGAGCACGCGGCCGTGGCGAGCGTCGAGGCGCGTGGCACAGGACCTGGTCGCCGCGGGGCGGGAAACGCCGGGGAGGCGGGGACGAAGCAGGTGACGGAGTCCGTGAACCAAAATTTGTTGCAGAAGTAGCCGAGTACGGGGGGCGAGCGGTGGAGCTCGCCGAAGCGGCGGCGGAAGCGGCGGCAGGAGATGAGGCGGCACCAGGGCTTGCAGACGAGCGCCGCCCGGACGAGGCTCGCGGGCTCCGCCGGCGGGAGGGGGAGCAGGACCTCCTCGACGAGCTCCTCCAGCAGCACCATGCTGCTCGCGTCGTCGGAGGAGCCCGGTGGGTGGCAGGCGGCGGCGCTAGGGTTCGGCTGGGGGATGAAATGGCGGGGCGGGCGAGAGCGCCCTCCCTCCCTCCGGTCCGGCGCGGGTTGGGGGCGATTCGATTCCGCATCCTCAGCTGGTTGGCTCAGCTGGGCCCCACAAGTCAGCGAGTTAGAATCTATGTGCATTGCTGTAATTACGCCGTGGACTCCGAATTCATGTCGTCATGATTTGAGCTTACCACTGCCAAGCGAGAAATGTGGCAGGAGCAGGATGCAATTCACCGTTCACACATGTGACAACGTACATCTGTTGAATGAAAATTTGATGGAAAACACGAATGAACGACCTGTAACCCGTCCAATTGTCAATTAGAGAAGCCATTTTGGATAGAGAAGAATCAGGCTAAGTGGGTCTGTTGTTTGTACTCCAAGAGATCAAGAAGGACTGGGTGTTCTAGATTTAAACGCTCAAAAACAATAGTGTTTACTCAGTAAATGGCTTTTTAAATTGATTAATGAGGATGGGATTTGACAGAAATTAGTACGAAGAAATACCTGAAAGATAGAACAATCACACAGGTCCAACACATGCCGGGGGATTAACAGTTCTGGGCTGGCCTTATGAAGGTCAGAGATGATTTCCTCTGTTTAGGCAGAGTTTGGGTGATGGATCACAAATCAGGTTTTTGGGAGGATACCTGGGTTACATCTCGACCCTTAAATTTTTTATACCCTTCTGTATACAATATTGTAAGAAAAAAGAGTGGTATGGTACAATCTGTATTATCCACAACACCGTTGAACATAGCATTTAGACGGTCTCTCACAGGGGTAATCTGCAGACCTGGCACTAAATTGTGGCTGTGGTAATAAATGTCCAGTCATCTAATCAAAAAGACCGTTTTATTGGGGTTGCACCAGAATGGATTGTTCACGGTTCACTCCATGTACAAGACACTTTTAATAACCCATGCAGCATCTCCTAGTCCTGCAATATGAAGCTGAAAATTTCACTGAAAATAAGGTCTTTATGTGGGACTTAGTGAAAGGGGTAGTTTTAACTAAAGATATTTGGACCGCCAACATGGCTGGAAATTGTCTGCTCTTTCTGCTCCATAACGAGAATGTTCAACACCTATTTTTTGATTGCCACCTCCCAAAATTTATCTGGAGAATTGTTCAAGTTTGCTTAATTTATCTCCACCATCTAGTTTTGATTACATGTTCAGTGGCTGGTTAAGTGGAATAAATAGAAAACTTAGATCTCATATTTAGCAGGTGCTTGTGCTATGTGTTGGACCATTTGGATATACAGAAATGAGGTAATTTTTGACGGGCTAGTGCCTCCTATTTGCAAGAACTCTTCAGAGGCATGCACGTGACAGGTTTGGTCATTGCTATAGAAGGAGGAGGGATCGCCTTGCATTGAGTTACGGGGTGCAGGATGCTTGATGTCCGCGGCCATGGAGACCTTTACACTCATGGCTGGAGTTTCAAAAATAGAATTGCCTGTGTTAATTTTTCCTTATAATGAAAACTGAGCAGTCTATCATTTGTTGGATGTTCCACCACTTTGTTTTCTTAATTCCTTGGCTTATCTTCGTTTAAGCTTGTAATAATGAACTGCTATGCATTGATTGATGCAGCGACTGGATACTAATGTATTCCCCTATCTAAAAAAAGCATTAGGCTACAGAAATAACTCTAGACCCGTGACCAACCAAT